>PVJX010031718.1:0-20993 GCA_004027295.1 Dolichotis patagonum
AGTGTGGCAGACTTTCGGTAGCCTCAATGAGAGACACCCTGGTGCGTTGGGATCTGCACCGTGTGGTTGACTCAGGGTGCTGGGAGAACAAGGAGCTCCTTCCCTCTCTGGGGGCAGCTGTGAGTGTGGCAGACTTTCAGAGGCCTGAAGGAGAGAGACCCTGGCACTCGGGACCTGCACTCTGTGGTTGACTCGGGGTGCTGGGAGAACAAGGAGCTCCTTCCCTCTCTGGGGGGTGGATGTGAGGTGCGAGCTGAGAATTGAACACCTCATGTTGTCCTGTCCCCTGTCCTGTGTCCCTCCCCCCCTTAGCAAGTGGGAGCCAGTAAACTACACATCTTGTGAAAAGATTGATATGTTATTTAGTATGAGCTCCCCATATGCAAAGATATGAACAATCATTTGGAAGAGAACGTGAGACAATATGACAGATAGTAAAGATCTCGGGTTGTCTAGCTTTGAAATTTATGCTTTCTTATGTCCCATTCTGTTCTGTTTTGTTGTGTTTAATTTTACCCCCTTAAAATAAAATTTTAAATATATATATATATATATATATATATATATATATATATATATAGAGAGAGAGAGAGAGAGAGAGAGAGAGAGGAAAAGAAAGTGCTCCAAAGCATATAACTGCATGTATGTTTAAGTGTGTAAGATAGATGACCACATTACTGTTTTTGTTAGATTGTTGAGCAGAACTGTTAACAGTCTCACTGTTTGAATGTCTACTTTGTATGCTTTAATTTTATAACTTGAACAACTATTTCCAAGGATAACAGTATGTAACTTATCAAGTGGCGGATTTCTTAGTGTTTTTGTTTTGTTTCGTTGTTGTTCTTTTATTTTTTGCCTTTGGAATTCTGTATTGTTGCTACCCTTTTTCTGTTTTGTTTGGTTGTTTTCTTTGTTTTTTCTCTTTAAATAAAATTAAAAAAATTTCTAAAAACTATTTAGGATAAAAATGTACAAAAATTACTGATGTCAATATAGGGAAAGTAAATATAAATCCCAATCTGCTAGATTTCAGATACACTGAGTTCGTGTTCCCCAAAATGGAAGAATGAATTCTAAGGAGCAATGAAGGTCAAGGGTAGGAAAACTTTATTGATAGAGACAGCTCCTGGGAGAGAAGAGAGGACCTGAGTGTTGGTTACCAATGAGCCCACTTCTCAAAGGAAGCTTTGTAGAGCAAAATCAGGAAGTAGGTATAACATGGGTCCAAACTAGGATCAATCAACAAGATTATAAGTATAATCGGTGAGGTAATACTGGTCGAATGGGAGAACAGGTCATATAGAAAGTGTAGATGGAAAGAACAAGGACCTTCTTTAGGAAGGAATTAGTCTAGGGTTCTTGGTCACTCACTGAGGTGACTCATGTCTATCTAGACTTTATTGGACCAGGTGATGCCAATGATCTTATCCCCTGGGGAGGCAGGCAGGCCTCATCTTCCATCTTTACCTTGAGGCCTGGCCTTCAACAGATCTGACTCTGGCAACAGTTCTAATGTGTTCACATCTTCTGCACTGACTCCTTTGAGGGATGACCCCTGTCTGCTGCCTATAATATTTTTACCCAACTATGCTGTCTATAATAATACCTGTGGGAAATTTACTTAATATTTTAAGTAAATAGGGCTAGCAAGGTGACTCAAAAAATGTAATATTTGGACAACACATTGAAATCTGGAGAATTCTTTCTTATTGTTGTTAATATTGTTATTTTTATCTATTAAAATATTTATTCAATAGCTACAGGCTAAGAAATACTGCTGGAAGCAGCAAAATAGGGAGCCTCTCTGAGAGAAACAGCTCAGATGCCAGAATAAAACATCTTGGAGAAGACTAGATGGAAGGAGATGGATCCTCTCAACCCAGGAAGAAACTAAAGGGAAAGAAAGGAAGAAGAAGGAGGAGGAGGAGGAGGAGAAGAAGAAAACAAAAAGAAAATGAAAATCATGGACGGAATGCTGCAGCCAGACTGGCTTTCACCAGAGCTGGTCCCATTGTGTATGAAAAGCCTCTGGAGTCTGGGTACAGGCACTCATGGTGAAGTTAAAGGCTGGTGAGCCTGAGGGTCTCAGCAGGAGGAAGTGGTCACAGAGGGGAATGGTGAAATAGAGAGCAGCACTCTGCTTGGAGATCCATACTAGCTTGCAGTGAGTGTGTGGAAATCAGTCCTCCTCAGGAGTGGGTGAGGGAGCTGAGCAGAATTTTGAAACTGGGCAGGGAAAACCCAGAACCAGAACTGCAGTGGCTTCAGCCAGCCATTCCTAGTGCAGAGCAGATTGGTGAGAACTGCTCAGACTGAGTCCCACCTCTGTGCGTGATCCAATAGCAAAAGACGAGGTCTCCCTGAATCTATACCTAACTGGCCTTGTCAGCATGGCACACACTAATGTGGTGAAGACTCCCAGAGTTAGACCAGCTCAGATGGGAGGTGCCAGCCTGCCTGCCCTGCTTGTACTTCAGTGGTCACCAGCAGACTATAGAGGGCAGCAATCCCTAGCCAGCATGCTTCAGAGTAGTTGCGGCCGATATAGAAGTGCTGGGGAACCCCATTGTCCACTCAACTGGAGGAAACCAGAAACATGACAAGAGGAAAAAATAAAAGGAAATCTCCAGCCCTCAAAACAAACACTACTGGCCCTGGGGAGATAAACACAGAAGATATTGGGGGTGGGGGGGTGGGAAGTGGGGGGGTGGCACACCTGTGGTGTCTGAAAAAGCAGCATCTGACATAATTATGTTCGTGACATTATAAAAGAACTAAAAACAGAAATTATAATATGAGTAAAGGAAGCTATAAGAAAAATAAAAGAAATGCTAAGTACCTCTCAAGAAGACACAGAGGGAAGAATGAAGGGACATAGAAAAAGGAGAGAAACCTTTGATGAAGAATATATAAAAAAATCTAGAATACATGAAACAGACTCAAAGAGATTACGAGGAAATTAAAAACTCCATTGAAAGCTGGCAAAACTGCTTGAAAGAAACTAAAGATAGACTATCAAACCTTGAAGACAGTTTTGCAATGTGTGATCATGAAAGGAAAGATCTCTTAAAAACAACAAGGAACCAGGAAGTAACAATACAAAGGCTAGAAGATGACAAGAGGATCTATAATTTAAGAATAAAAATGTCAGTGAAGAAGTAGAGGTCAACAAAAATGAAATACAAAGGCTGTTTACAGAAATAAAACTTCCCAAGCACAGGAAAATGAAATATTATCCAGATATATGAGGTATATAGAACTCCAACCAGCCATAACCAAAACAGATGTATGCCAAGATATATAATAATCAAGATTCCAGAAATCCAACACAAGAACAGAATATTAAAAGCTGTCAGAGAAAAGAAACAGATCACCTATAAAGGAAAACCCATCAGAATAACGACAGACTTCTCAACACAAACCATCAAATCAAGAAGAGCTTGGAGCAAAGTATTCCAAGCCCTGAAAGAAAATAACCTCCAACCCAGATTGATGTACCCTGCAAAACTATGTTTCAAAATTAATGGAGGAACAAGATGCTTCCATTGCAAAGAGGAACTGGGGGAGTTTGTGATCACCAATCCAACCCTACAAAAAATACTGAAGGGCATTCTAGAGAGAGAAAACAAATACCATGGTTTCAAGAACAGTGACAGAGGGGGCTCACTGAATGGAGCAGAAAGTTGAATGAAGGGGGTAAAGTAGACAACCAACAGAAGAAATATAGCATGGCAGAGATGAGGTAGAGTAGATTGGCCATAATAGCTAACATGGATAGCCTCAAAACACTAATAAAAAGAAACACAGACAGAGTAGATCAGCAGATAGGGTTCATCAAGATGCTCTATGTAAGAAATAAAGTTAGCCTGAAAGATTTATGGACTGAAAGTCAAAGATAAGAAAATAATTTTCTGTGTGACAGGGAACCAGAAAAAAGTGGGGGTAGTTGCTTGCCCATCAGCTACAGATTGTTTGGAAAGACATAACACTTTTATGCAATGGAGAACCACTCCATTGTATACTCCAGAGGCTCTTCTAGGAGGCTTGCCCTAATTATGTGCAATGACAGATACGTTAATATAATTAATTATGGTAGCCATTTTCTACATATTCAATACATAGCAAAACATGATATTATACATTTCAAATATATACAATAAAAAATTTTAAAAACAAGATGCCCAGGTCTGTTAGCAAAGGCAGTCCTACAAACTTCAAATCTAAACACAAGCTGAGTTACAACATATAATGAATATCCAAAGATTGGGAGGAAGCATCTATCTGAGTTTGGAGCAATAGGAGATCCAGTGTAGGTAGAGGTTTGAGGTAAACTTGAGTGAACTTTTCAACACACTGTACAGATTTTTAAAATTTCCTTTCCACCCCAAGTAAGATAGTTTGATACTAGCACTAAAAAAGCTATGCACATGCCATGAAATATGTACTTTTAAAATGTTGCCATCCATAGGCTGGGTGTGTTCATGCATGCCTATAATCCCAGTACTTGGGATGCTGAGGCAGGAGGATCGCTGTGAGTTTGAAGCCAGTCTGGGTTACAGGGTAAGTTCAAGGCCAATCTGAACTGCATAGTGAGTCCCTGCCTCAAACAAAACAAAACAAAACAAAACAAAGCAAAACAAAACAAAACTACCCCAAAACAAAACAAACAAAATGTTCACATTTTTGAGATGCATGAATTGTTACACTTAGTTTTAAACAGAGAAGAAATACTAGTCATCAGGATCTGGCTCAGAGAGGAGCTCCCCTCGGAGGAGCTCTCTGAATCAGAGAGAGGAGTGCTTTTGGTGCCCCCTTCCTCCCACTCTTCAGTCACCATCCTATCCTTATGTTGGTTACAGCTCCACAGAAGCTAGAATAACACACTAACAAGCAAGAAGAATATAAGAATAACAAAAGATTTTTAACAGCAAATAAGCAAATGATGCTGTTATTGTTTATGTAAGTTTTCCAATTGTTGCTTTAACAAATTACTGTAGCTTAAAAGCACAAATTCATCACCTTTAATTTTGGAAAGCAAAGTCTAACATGAGTCTTGCAGGGCTACAATAAAGGTTTCAACAGAGCTGAGTTTCCCTGGAGGTGTTCAAATGTTATCTGTTTGTTTCTGGAATGGTCAGAACGCTTCTGCCCCCTAAAACTAGTATGTTGAAATCCTAACCCACAATGTGATGGATATTAGGAGATGGCGCCTCCCCACTGCTGTTTAGGACATGATGATCAGATCCTCATGAATAGGATTTGCGTCTTTATTAAAAATGGTCCCAGAGTGGGTTTGTGCCTTCCACTATGTGAGGACATGGGTGGAAGGTGCCATATGCAAACCAGAGTGAGCCCTCACCAGACACCAAATCTGTTGGTATCTGATCTTTGACTTTTTGTCTTTTCAATCTATAAGAAATAAATAACTGATGAATTTCCCAGTTTATGTGTTTCATTATAGCAGCCTGAAATTCGCCTTTTCCAGCTAATGGAAGATGTGTTCTTTGCTTGGCATGTGACCACTTACTCTGACTTCTTGTCCCATGTATTCATCTCTTTCTTCAACTTGTCCTCTTTCAAGGGCCTTCAGATTTCCCTGGGCCCACCTGGATAACCCCAAATCTCCTCCCCATTCCAAGATCCTTGACCACTTCCACAGAGTCCCTCTTACTACGTACACCGATATTTCAACAAATTCAAGATCCCTGTGAGACATTATTCTCCCTAACTTTTTATTATTTTCCCCTAATTTTGTATTATTTTTTCTGTTTTTGCCTGTTACTGAGTCACATCATACTTTAAGAAAGTAAACTATGAACCAGTTTATTTTTCTAATTTCTTTGTATTTAGTAAATATTGGTCCTTAAATGTAAGTCACATTTACTTATTTACACATTTTTATCTTATGTTTTTCTTTCCGGAGATCAAACTGTATTAGGCAAGTAAATAAATGGTCTATTACTGAGCTGCACCTGAACCCCAATTAAACAGATTTAAACACAGGTCCTAAAGGGTAAATAAATGGGCAATATTTACTGAATGAAGTTCTTAGCATGTATTTCAGAGTAAAAGTTTGATACAAAAATTTAGCTGATCACAATATGTTAATTTTAAGATACCACATTACTATTCATATATTATACTACTAGTTGAAAAAAATTAGTGATTCCACATTAAATTAATTTATGTGGCAATAATTCAGAGCAATATTAAAATGATCAATGCCTTCAATAGGAATTTCATCTACTAAAGAGCTTGGCTTATGCTAAGTAGGTGATTGCTTTATGTATTTACTAAATGATAAATAACATTAGTCCCACTGTCCTTGAAAATTGATGAGCTTCATATTTCTGATATTAAAAACCTACATGAAATCTTTGAAGCTTAAGTTGTTTTTTTCTCTATATTCCCCTCCCAACATTTTTCTTTTTGTCCATTCTCTATACTCTTGATTTAAGAGTGCCAAGCTTAAAACTTATTTTTATGGCTACAGTGATCACAGAATGCATCTAAACCTACAAAAGGAAAGACAGCATGAAAGTTTTTAATATTTCGTTGCATGAACAAATTCAGCTACAGATTGTCCCCATATGAAGCAGTCTCTGAAGTGGCAGGATATGGGGAGATGGGCTTGTTGGGAAGCAGAAATCCCGTGAGTTATGCAGGTGTCATTTCATTTGGGAGATGTGAGAAAAGCAATGAAAAGTTTACAAAAAAGAGAGGCAGTATTGGATTTGATAAAGTAGGGACCTGTAACTCAATCAAATGAGAGAGGAAAACATAGCACATGTTTGGATCACTTACCTTAACCCAGGAAGGCTGGCAGAAAGGTAACCATCCTCACAAGTGCATAGATCTGATAGCCACCAAGTGTCCTTCAAATGTAACTGAACAAATTGTGGTGAAATCCTATACTGGAATATTATTCACTGAGTGAAAGGAAATGAGCTATAAAGTCATAAAAAGATATGGAGGAAACATTTGTATAGTGGAAAAGACTGATCCGATGTATGATTGCAAGTTTGCGCCTTTACGAAAGAGAAAAACCCTGTAGAGACTAAAGAAAGGTCCATGATGAGTAGAGGTTTAGAGGAGGGACAAGTAGACAACGGGGCAGAAATGATTTTAATGGAAGCATGGTAAATCCATTCCGTGTGTCACTGTAATGGTTGGCACAAGACATGATCTGTCTGAATACACGGAAAAAACATAAAGTTACTGCAAACTGTGGATTGGGGTTTATAATAATACAGTGATATTGATCATCAGTTGCACCAAATGTGTCTTACTAATGGGGGATGATGATAGGAGGGGAGACTAAGAAAGTAGAGAGGAAGGATGAATGGGAATTCTTGGAAAAAGCAAAAATGCGTACATTCTGGATCTCGCTATTTGGAAATAATATTCTAATCACAGAGTGGACTACTGGACTGACAGGGCTTCTCACTTTACCAGAAGGATTAGTTTTCTGGTTGAGTTTCATGTAGCAACAGTCTCACTGCCAAGGATCATAGTAAAGTGTGGTTTCTTGTCTTCATAGACTATTACTGTTCTTTGTTTTTTTCATTATTGCCCTTTGAACTCTCTACATAGTCGTTTTTAAGTTTCTCATTGATCTTGAAAGCAAAGGACATAGTTCATGTAATTGGGTCTCACCCCTTTGACTTTTTCTCTAGTTTAGTCTTGTGATTCTTTTTTTTTAGGGGTCTGTGATGCTTTGCAGGTTTCAGGAGTGGTCCAGCTCTGACAATGTTTACTAATTTGTTTGTTTCTTTTGTAGCGACTTCTTATATTCAGTCTACAAAGTACCTAAAATTATTTTGTAGATGTTACTGGTTCTCTTTAGTTTATGTGTGACCCATAAGGCACAAGTTGAACTTTCCAGTGTTGATCAAAAGTAACTACTTCACTATTAAAAATATAGCTAAATTAGCTGAAAGTAAGAGAATGTTGTTATCTTTAGGTAAATATAAATATTTATTTGTGTGAGTCCATGCACTCTTGGGTAAAATACCACATGATAAAACAAAACTTTTATTTATTTGTTTATTTATTTATTTATTGGTACCAGGGATTGAACTCACGACCTTGCACTTGCCAGGCAGACACTTAGGCCACTGAGCTAAATCCCTGGTCCCAACAAAACTTTTATATGAAAGTTAAATTTATTAGGGATGTATAACCAACATATGAAAATAAGATTCTGAGTTTTTTCATCTGGCATTATTAGGTCTATAAGAACCACAAATGTTTTTCTTTTAAATTAATCTTCCCTTTTTACAGAAAATTAGTTGTGTTCCTTAGAAAGAAATTTAATAACCTTTAAAAATTGAATACATAAATACTTATAAACTAGCTTTTAAATTTTTAAATTGTGTATGTGCTCACAAAATGAACACTTGGGAAGGGGTCTGGTTAAAAAAATTTTGCTCCCATAATTCAGCTCAACAGTTGTACAGGCTATAATTACTTCTTATATATTTTTCTAAAATTATATGCATATTTAAGCTTATATATGTATTTGAGTTTTTGTAATATAAACTTTAAATATGATTTTATATATATATATATATATATATATATATATATATATATATATATTACTTCACAACATTTTTAGACATCACCACATGCCAAACTATCATTCACAGGTATGGGTACCTCAGTGCGGATGTGTATATAGATGAAAAATACATGGTTCAAGAATATGCTTCAGAAAGGAAAATTCTGAATTTCCTTTCATTACTGGAATGAACCTGTAATGCAATCATCTAATGTAGTAAACAGCTTTTTGTCTAGAAACACATAGCTCTTAAGAATAGAGTACAAGCTACTGTGGATTGTTAAGGTTCAACGAGGAATTTCCTGAGCCCATGTCAGCCTTGCAGGGCTTCACTTCATAAATATACTGCAATATTGGAGTGCTCAGAACATGACACTTACAACACTTCAGAAGTTTACATTTGGCTGTTAGCCAAATAATACAACCTTTGTTTGGCTGTCAGTGGAAAATATTCAATTAGACGAATGTGCAGTGGAATGAGTTCTTCCTATAGGATTTAAACTCTACAAATCATTGCTGTATAATTTCAGTGGGACTACATTTCTCATAAAGTAACACCACTCTAGATGTTAAATGAAATTAAATATGCTTTATTTTCTGGCAATTGCCTTATGTATAGGTTATTAACTTCTTCCATTCCAAAAATATCATTTTCCTGTCAGAAATCCAAAACTAGAAGGCGGCAAGTTTAGGTCTTTAAATTCCTTAAAAAGGGCCTCTGTAAGTGGAACTATTTGTAATTTTTGGCTATATCATAGGCAGTTCAATAATTACCCAGGAAAGTCCTCCATTTTTCCCAAATAAGAAACTCTGCATATCTTTGCAGCTTGGAATGGAAACAGATCTAAAACTGATTGTTGAATGGGTATTTATGAAGTCAATTGATAGCAGTTCAAAGTCTATTAGCATACATACAGGTAGAAGTGTTAACTACTTATGCAAAAGCCTGTAGCAGTTGTAGGTCTGTGACCACTAAATATCTTTTCTTCTGTTTCCAGTGCTACCCTATGCCGTAAATCAAACACAAAAACACACATGCATGTGCATTTGCATGTGTGCCTGCACGGACACATCCTTTAAGTGATGAATAAGAGAATGCAGTGGTATTCATTTAGCATAAGTGGAAAGCATTTGTCAGAAAAGGACAAAATATAAACCGTGGAGGCCACTGTAAATGAAAGCCTAACATTTACTTCTACCTATCTAGTTTAAGTTTGCTTTGAGCTTCTGATACAGAACTTGTTACTCATTTACTCATTTCTTTATTTACTTCTGACAGGGTTTGTCTAGGTCCTCCCATGATCTTCCTGCCTCAGCTACCCGGAGTTCTGGGATTATAGGCCTGTGCCACCAATATAATCTTAATGGTAGAGCAAGAATATAGTACAATTGTGAGAAGAGGGTGATGGTTCAGAGACTGAAGTTCTTGCCTTTGTGCAAATCTTTATTTATCTTTTGTCCCTCGATCCTAGCTTAGTTCCCTAGTTTAGTGTTGTTTTATTGTGGAAACTACCTGCAGAATTTCCAAGTGCTCAATTGGGACCTCTGACAGAACCCATGGGAACCGGATGCTCCATTCCATTACCAGGTACAGAGGCAACGTATCAGTTTAAATTATTCCACTGGTGTGGAATAAACAAGAAAGGGTGACACCAGCTTATTTTGATATGAGGAGTATAGCCTCTTAATTCTGGCTCATCATATTTTACTTCAGTTGTAAAGCATCCCAAAATTCAAGTAGTAAGTGCAACTATCTGCAAAAATCAAGACTTAATCAAATTATTGTTAAAGCACCTCTTAAAACCAGATGCCTCTTTAGTCTCCTTCCTCACGCAGGACTATACAATGCCAAGCTTCCTTGCCCTTTTATAGACTGACTGCATCTATAAGAGATTGTAAAAGTACTTTAACTATTGACTGATTTCACTAAATTCACACTGGAATGCCAGTTCAAAAAAAAAAATACTTTTACAATCTCTTATAGATGCAGTCAGTCTATAAAAGGGCAAGGAAGCTTGGCATTGTATAGTCCTGCGTGAGGAAGGAGACTAAAGAGGCATCTGGTTTTAAGAGGTGCTTTAACAATAATTTGATTAAGTCTTGATTTTTGCAGATAGTTGCACTTACTACTTGAATTTTGGGATGCTTTACAACTGAAGTAAAATATGATGAGCCAGAATTAAGAGGCTATACTCCTCATATCAAAATAAGCTGGTGTCACCCTTTCTTGTTTATTCCACACCAGTGGAATAATTTAAACTGATACGTTGCCTCTGTACCTGGTAATGGAATGGAGCATCCGGTTCCCATGGGTTCTGTCAGAGGTCCCAATTGAGCACTTGGAAATTCTGCAGGTAGTTTCCACAATAAAACAACACTAAACTAGGGAACTAAGCTAGGATCGAGGGACAAAAGATAAATAAAGATTTGCACAAAGGCAAGAACTTCAGTCTCTGAACCATCACCCTCTTCTCACAATTGTACTATATTCTTGCTCTACCATTAAGATTATATTGGTGGCACAGGCCTATAATCCCAGAACTCCGGGTAGCTGAGGCAGGAAGATCATGGGAGGACCTAGACAAACCCTGTCAGAAGTAAATAAAGAAATGAGTAAATGAGTAACAAGTTCTGTATCAGAAGCTCAAAGCAAACTTAAACTAGATAGGTAGAAGTAAATGTTAGGCTTTCATTTACAGTGGCCTCCACGGTTTATATTTTGTCCTTTTCTGACAAATGCTTTCCACTTATGCTAAATGAATACCACTGCATTCTCTTATTCATCACTTAAAGGATGTGTCCGTGCAGGCACACATGCAAATGCACATGCATGTGTGTTTTTGTGTTTGATTTACGGCATAGGGTAGCACTGGAAACAGAAGAAAAGATATTTAGTGGTCACAGACCTACAACTGCTACAGGCTTTTGCATAAGTAGTTAACACTTCTACCTGTATGTATGCTAATAGACTTTGAACTGCTATCAATTGACTTCATAAATACCCATTCAACAATCAGTTTTAGATCTGTTTCCATTCCAAGCTGCAAAGATATGCAGAGTTTCTTATTTGGGAAAAATGGAGGACTTTCCTGGGTAATTATTGAACTGCCTATGATATAGCCAAAAATTACAAATAGTTCCACTTACAGAGGCCCTTTTTAAGGAATTTAAAGACCTAAACTTGCCGCCTTCTAGTTTTGGATTTCTGACAGGAAAATGATATTTTTGGAATGGAAGAAGTTAATAACCTATACATAAGGCAATTGCCAGAAAATAAAGCATATTTAATTTCATTTAACATCTAGAGTGGTGTTACTTTATGAGAAATGTAGTCCCACTGAAATTATACAGCAATGATTTGTAGAGTTTAAATCCTATAGGAAGAACTCATTCCACTGCACATTCGTCTAATTGAATATTTTCCACTGACAGCCAAACAAAGGTTGTATTATTTGGCTAACAGCCAAATGTAAACTTCTGAAGTGTTGTAAGTGTCATGTTCTGAGCACTCCAATATTGCAGTATATTTATGAAGTGAAGCCCTGCAAGGCTGACATGGGCTCAGGAAATTCCTCGTTGAACCTTAACAATCCACAGTAGCTTGTACTCTATTCTTAAGAGCTATGTGTTTCTAGACAAAAAGCTGTTTACTACATTAGATGATTGCATTACAGGTTCATTCCAGTAATGAAAGGAAATTCAGAATTTTCCTTTCTGAAGCATATTCTTGAACCATGTATTTTTCATCTATATACACATCCGCACTGAGGTACCCATACCTGTGAATGATAGTTTGGCATGTGGTGATGTCTAAAAATGTTGTGAAGTAATATATATATATATATATATATATATATATATATATATATATATAAAATCATATTTAAAGTTTATATTACAAAAACTCAAATACATATATAAGCTTAAATATGCATATAATTTTAGAAAAATATATAAGAAGTAATTATAGCCTGTACAACTGTTGAGCTGAATTATGGGAGCAAAATTTTTTTAACCAGACCCCTTCCCAAGTGTTCATTTTGTGAGCACATACACAATTTAAAAATTTAAAAGCTAGTTTATAAGTATTTATGTATTCAATTTTTAAAGGTTATTAAATTTCTTTCTAAGGAACACAACTAATTTTCTGTAAAAAGGGAAGATTAATTTAAAAGAAAAACATTTGTGGTTCTTATAGACCTAATAATGCCAGATGAAAAAACTCAGAATCTTATTTTCATATGTTGGTTATACATCCCTAATAAATTTAACTTTCATATAAAAGTTTTGTTGGGACCAGGGATTTAGCTCAGTGGCCTAAGTGTCTGCCTGGCAAGTGCAAGGTCGTGAGTTCAATCCCTGGTACCAATAAATAAATAAATAAACAAATAAATAAAAGTTTTGTTTTATCATGTGGTATTTTACCCAAGAGTGCATGGACTCACACAAATAAATATTTATATTTACCTAAAGATAACAACATTCTCTTACTTTCAGCTAATTTAGCTATATTTTTAATAGTGAAGTAGTTACTTTTGATCAACACTGGAAAGTTCAACTTGTGCCTTATGGGTCACACATAAACTAAAGAGAACCAGTAACATCTACAAAATAATTTTAGGTACTTTGTAGACTGAATATAAGAAGTCGCTACAAAAGAAACAAACAAATTAGTAAACATTGTCAGAGCTGGACCACTCCTGAAACCTGCAAAGCATCACAGACCCCTAAAAAAAAAGAATCACAAGACTAAACTAGAGAAAAAGTCAAAGGGGTGAGACCCAATTACATGAACTATGTCCTTTGCTTTCAAGATCAATGAGAAACTTAAAAACGACTATGTAGAGAGTTCAAAGGGCAATAATGAAAAAAACAAAGAACAGTAATAGTCTATGAAGACAAGAAACCACACTTTACTATGATCCTTGGCAGTGAGACTGTTGCTACATGAAACTCAACCAGAAAACTAATCCTTCTGGTAAAGTGAGAAGCCCTGTCAGTCCAGTAGTCCACTCTGTGATTAGAATATTATTTCCAAATAGCGAGATCCAGAATGTACGCATTTTTGCTTTTTCCAAGAATTCCCATTCATCCTTCCTCTCTACTTTCTTAGTCTCCCCTCCTATCATCATCCCCCATTAGTAAGACACATTTGGTGCAACTGATGATCAATATCACTGTATTATTATAAACCCCAATCCACAGTTTGCAGTAACTTTATGTTTTTTCCGTGTATTCAGACAGATCATGTCTTGTGCCAACCATTACAGTGACACACGGAATGGATTTACCATGCTTCCATTAAAATCATTTCTGCCCCGTTGTCTACTTGTCCCTCCTCTAAACCTCTACTCATCATGGACCTTTCTTTAGTCTCTACAGGGTTTTTCTCTTTCGTAAAGGCGCAAACTTGCAATCATACATCGGATCAGTCTTTTCCACTATACAAATGTTTCCTCCATATCTTTTTATGACTTTATAGCTCATTTCCTTTCACTCAGTGAATAATATTCCAGTATAGGATTTCACCACAATTTGTTCAGTTACATTTGAAGGACACTTGGTGGCTATCAGATCTATGCACTTGTGAGGATGGTTACCTTTCTGCCAGCCTTCCTGGGTTAAGGTAAGTGATCCAAACATGTGCTATGTTTTCCTCTCTCATTTGATTGAGTTACAGGTCCCTACTTTATCAAATCCAATACTGCCTCTCTTTTTTGTAAACTTTTCATTGCTTTTCTCACATCTCCCAAATGAAATGACACCTGCATAACTCACGGGATTTCTGCTTCCCAACAAGCCCATCTCCCCATATCCTGCCACTTCAGAGACTGCTTCATATGGGGACAATCTGTAGCTGAATTTGTTCATGCAACGAAATATTAAAAACTTTCATGCTGTCTTTCCTTTTGTAGGTTTAGATGCATTCTGTGATCACTGTAGCCATAAAAATAAGTTTTAAGCTTGGCACTCTTAAATCAAGAGTATAGAGAATGGACAAAAAGAAAAATGTTGGGAGGGGAATATAGAGAAAAAAACAACTTAAGCTTCAAAGATTTCATGTAGGTTTTTAATATCAGAAATATGAAGCTCATCAATTTTCAAGGACAGTGGGACTAATGTTATTTATCATTTAGTAAATACATAAAGCAATCACCTACTTAGCATAAGCCAAGCTCTTTAGTAGATGAAATTCCTATTGAAGGCATTGATCATTTTAATATTGCTCTGAATTATTGCCACATAAATTAATTTAATGTGGAATCACTAATTTTTTTCAACTAGTAGTATAATATATGAATAGTAATGTGGTATCTTAAAATTAACATATTGTGATCAGCTAAATTTTTGTATCAAACTTTTACTCTGAAATACATGCTAAGAACTTCATTCAGTAAATATTGCCCATTTATTTACCCTTTAGGACCTGTGTTTAAATCTGTTTAATTGGGGTTCAGGTGCAGCTCAGTAATAGACCATTTATTTACTTGCCTAATACAGTTTGATCTCCGGAAAGAAAAACATAAGATAAAAATGTGTAAATAAGTAAATGTGACTTACATTTAAGGACCAATATTTACTAAATACAAAGAAATTAGAAAAATAAACTGGTTCATAGTTTACTTTCTTAAAGTATGATGTGACTCAGTAACAGGCAAAAACAGAAAAAATAATACAAAATTAGGGGAAAATAATAAAAAGTTAGGGAGAATAATGTCTCACAGGGATCTTGAATTTGTTGAAATATCGGTGTACGTAGTAAGAGGGACTCTGTGGAAGTGGTCAAGGATCTTGGAATGGGGAGGAGATTTGGGGTTATCCAGGTGGGCCCAGGGAAATCTGAAGGCCCTTGAAAGAGGACAAGTTGAAGAAAGAGATGAATACATGGGACAAGAAGTCAGAGTAAGTGGTCACATGCCAAGCAAAGAACACATCTTCCATTAGCTGGAAAAGGCGAATTTCAGGCTGCTATAATGAAACACATAAACTGGGAAATTCATCAGTTATTTATTTCTTATAGATTGAAAAGACAAAAAGTCAAAGATCAGATACCAACAGATTTGGTGTCTGGTGAGGGCTCACTCTGGTTTGCATATGGCACCTTCCACCCATGTCCTCACATAGTGGAAGGCACAAACCCACTCTGGGACCATTTTTAATAAAGACGCAAATCCTATTCATGAGGATCTGATCATCATGTCCTAAACAGCAGTGGGGAGGCGCCATCTCCTAATATCCATCACATTGTGGGTTAGGATTTCAACATACTAGTTTTAGGGGGCAGAAGCGTTCTGACCATTCCAGAAACAAACAGATAACATTTGAACACCTCCAGGGAAACTCAGCTCTGTTGAAACCTTTATTGTAGCCCTGCAAGACTCATGTTAGACTTTGCTTTCCAAAATTAAAGGTGATGAATTTGTGCTTTTAAGCTACAGTAATTTGTTAAAGCAACAATTGGAAAACTTACATAAACAATAACAGCATCATTTGCTTATTTGCTGTTAAAAATCTTTTGTTATTCTTATATTCTTCTTGCTTGTTAGTGTGTTATTCTAGCTTCTGTGGAGCTGTAACCAACATAAGGATAGGATGGTGACTGAAGAGTGGGAGGAAGGGGGCACCAAAAGCACTCCTCTCTCTGATTCAGAGAGCTCCTCCGAGGGGAGCTCCTCTCTGAGCCAGATCCTGATGACTAGTATTTCTTCTCTGTTTAAAACTAAGTGTAACAATTCATGCATCTCAAAAATGTGAACATTTTGTTTGTTTTGTTTTGGGGTAGTTTTGTTTTGTTTTGCTTTGTTTTGTTTTGTTTTGTTTTGTTTGAGGCAGGGACTCACTATGCAGTTCAGATTGGCCTTGAACTTACCCTGTAACCCAGACTGGCTTCAAACTCACAGCGATCCTCCTGCCTCAGCATCCCAAGTACTGGGATTATAGGCATGCATGAACACACCCAGCCTATGGATGGCAACATTTTAAAAGTACATATTTCATGGCATGTGCATAGCTTTTTTAGTGCTAGTATCAAACTATCTTACTTGGGGTGGAAAGGAAATTTTAAAAATCTGTACAGTGTGTTGAAAAGTTCACTCAAGTTTACCTCAAACCTCTACCTACACTGGATCTCCTATTGCTCCAAACTCAGATAGATGCTTCCTCCCAATCTTTGGATATTCATTATATGTTGTAACTCAGCTTGTGTTTAGATTTGAAGTTTGTAGGACTGCCTTTGCTAACAGACCTGGGCATCTTGTTTTTAAAATTTTTTATTGTATATATTTGAAATGTATAATATCATGTTTTGCTATGTATTGAATATGTAGAAAATGGCTACCATAATTAATTATATTAACGTATCTGTCATTGCACATAATTAGGGCAAGCCTCCTAGAAGAGCCTCTGGAGTATACAATGGAGTGGTTCTCCATTGCATAAAAGTGTTATGTCTTTCCAAACAATCTGTAGCTGATGGGCAAGCAACTACCCCCACTTTTTTCTGGTTCCCTGTCACACAGAAAATTATTTTCTTATCTTTGACTTTCAGTCCATAAATCTTTCAGGCTAACTTTATTTCTTACATAGAGCATCTTGATGAACCCTATCTGCTGATCTACTCTGTCTGTGTTTCTTTTTATTAGTGTTTTGAGGCTATCCATGTTAGCTATTATGGCCAATCTACTCTACCTCATCTCTGCCATGCTATATTTCTTCTGTTGGTTGTCTACTTTACCCCCTTCATTCAACTTTCTGCTCCATTCAGTGAGCCCCCTCTGTCACTGTTCTTGAAACCATGGTATTTGTTTTCTCTCTCTAGAATGCCCTTCAGTATTTTTTGTAGGGTTGGATTGGTGATCACAAACTCCCCCAGTTCCTCTTTGCAATGGAAGCATCTTGTTCCTCCATTAATTTTGAAACATAGTTTTGCAGGGTACATCAATCTGGGTTGGAGGTTATTTTCTTTCAGGGCTTGGAATACTTTGCTCCAAGCTCTTCTTGATTTGATGGTTTGTGTTGAGAAGTCTGTCGTTATTCTGATGGGTTTTCCTTTATAGGTGATCTGTTTCTTTTCTCTGACAGCTTTTAATATTCTGTTCTTGTGTTGGATTTCTGGAATCTTGATTATTATATATCTTGGCATACATCTGTTTTGGTTATGGCTGGTTGGAGTTCTATATACCTCATATATCTGGATAATATTTCATTTTCCTGTGCTTGGGAAGTTTTATTTCTGTAAACAGCCTTTGTATTTCATTTTTGTTGACCTCTACTTCTTCACTGACATTTTTATTCTTAAATTATAGATCCTCTTGTCATCTTCTAGCCTTTGTATTGTTACTTCCTGGTTCCTTGTTGTTTTTAAGAGATCTTTCCTTTCATGATCACACATTGCAAAACTGTCTTCAAGGTTTGATAGTCTATCTTTAGTTTCTTTCAAGCAGTTTTGCCAGCTTTCAATGGAGTTTTTAATTTCCTCGTAATCTCTTTGAGTCTGTTTCATGTATTCTAGATTTTTTTATATATTCTTCATCAAAGGTTTCTCTCCTTTTTCTATGTCCCTTCATTCTTCCCTCTGTGTCTTCTTGAGAGGTACTTAGCATTTCTTTTATTTTTCTTATAGCTTCCTTTACTCATATTATAATTTCTGTTTTTAGTTCTTTTATAATGTCACGAACATAATTATGTCAGATGCTGCTTTTTCAGACACCACAGGTGTGCCACCCCCCCACTTCCCACCCCCCCACCCCCAATATCTTCTGTGTTTATCTCCCCAGGGCCAGTAGTGTTTGTTTTGAGGGCTGGAGATTTCCTTTTATTTTTTCCTCTTGTCATGTTTCTGGTTTCCTCCAGTTGAGTGGACAATGGGGTTCCCCAGCACTTCTATATCGGCCGCAACTACTCTGAAGCATGCTGGCTAGGGATTGCTGCCCTCTATAGTCTGCTGGTGACCACTGAAGTACAAGCAGGGCAGGCAGGCTGGCACCTCCCATCTGAGCTGGTCTAACTCTGGGAGTCTTCACCACATTAGTGTGTGCCATGCTGACAAGGCCAGTTAGGTATAGATTCAGGGAGACCTCGTCTTTTGCTATTGGATCACGCACAGAGGTGGGACTCAGTCTGAGCAGTTCTCACCAATCTGCTCTGCACTAGGAATGGCTGGCTGAAGCCACTGCAGTTCTGGTTCTGGGTTTTCCCTGCCCAGTTTCAAAATTCTGCTCAGCTCCCTCACCCACTCCTGAGGAGGACTGATTTCCACACACTCACTGCAAGCTAGTATGGATCTCCAAGCAGAGTGCTGCTCTCTATTTCACCATTCCCCTCTGTGACCACTTCCTCCTGCTGAGACCCTCAGGCTCACCAGCCTTTAACTTCACCATGAGTGCCTGTACCCAGACTCCAGAGGCTTTTCATACACAATGGGACCAGCTCTGGTGAAAGCCAGTCTGGCTGCAGCATTCCGTCCATGATTTTCATTTTCTTTTTGTTTTCTTCTTCTCCTCCTCCTCCTCCTCCTTCTTCTTCCTTTCTTTCCCTTTAGTTTCTTCCTGGGTTGAGAGGATCCATCTCCTTCCATCTAGTCTTCTCCAAGATGTTTTATTCTGGCATCTGAGCTGTTTCTCTCAGAGAGGCTCCCTATTTTGCTGCTTCCAGCAGTATTTCTTAGCCTGTAGCTATTGAATAAATATTTTAATAGATAAAAATAACAATATTAACAACAATAAGAAAGAATTCTCCAGATTTCAATGTGTTGTCCAAATATTACATTTTTTGAGTCACCTTGCTAGCCCTATTTACTTAAAATATTAAGTAAATTTCCCACAGGTATTATTATAGACAGCATAGTTGGGTAAAAATATTATAGGCAGCAGACAGGGGTCATCCCTCAAAGGAGTCAGTGCAGAAGATGTGAACACATTAGAACTGTTGCCAGAGTCAGATCTGTTGAAGGCCAGGCCTCAAGGTAAAGATGGAAGATGAGGCCTGCCTGCCTCCCCAGGGGATAAGATCATTGGCATCACCTGGTCCAATAAAGTCTAGATAGACATGAGTCACCTCAGTGAGTGACCAAGAACCCTAGACTAATTCCTTCCTAAAGAAGGTCCTTGTTCTTTCCATCTACACTTTCTATATGACCTGTTCTCCCATTCGACCAGTATTACCTCACCGATTATACTTATAATCTTGTTGATTGATCCTAGTTTGGACCCATGTTATACCTACTTCCTGATTTTGCTCTACAAAGCTTCCTTTGAGAAGTGGGCTCATTGGTAACCAACACTCAGGTCCTCTCTTCTCTCCCAGGAGCTGTCTCTATCAATAAAGTTTTCCTACCCTTGACCTTCATTGCTCCTTAGAATTCATTCTTCCATTTTGGGGAACACGAACTCAGTGTATCTGAAATCTAGCAGATTGGGATTTATATTTACTTTCCCTATATTGACATCAGTAATTTTTGTACATTTTTATCCTAAATAGTTTTTAGAAATTTTTTTAATTTTATTTAAAGAGAAAAAACAAAGAAAACAACCAAACAAAACAGAAAAAGGGTAGCAACAATACAGAATTCCAAAGGCAAAAAATAAAAGAACAACAACGAAACAAAACAAAAACACTAAGAAATCCGCCACTTGATAAGTTACATACTGTTATCCTTGGAAATAGTTGTTCAAGTTATAAAATTAAAGCATACAAAGTAGACATTCAAACAGTGAGACTGTTAACAGTTCTGCTCAACAATCTAACAAAAACAGTAATGTGGTCATCTATCTTACACACTTAAACATACATGCAGTTATATGCTTTGGAGCACTTTCTTTTCCTCTCTCTCTCTCTCTCTCTCTCTCTCTCTATATATATATATATATATATATATATATATATATATATATATTTAAAATTTTATTTTAAGGGGGTAAAATTAAACACAACAAAACAGAACAGAATGGGACATAAGAAAGCATAAATTTCAAAGCTAGACAACCCGAGATCTTTACTATCTGTCATATTGTCTCACGTTCTCTTCCAAATGATTGTTCATATCTTTGCATATGGGGAGCTCATACTAAATAACATATCAATCTTTTCACAAGATGTGTAGTTTACTGGCTCCCACTTGCTAAGGGGGGGAGGGACACAGGACAGGGGACAGGACAACATGAGGTGTTCAATTCTCAGCTCGCACCTCACATCCACCCCCCAGAGAGGGAAGGAGCTCCTTGTTCTCCCAGCACCCCGAGTCAACCACAGAGTGCAGGTCCCGAGTGCCAGGGTCTCTCTCCTTCAGGCCTCTGAAAGTCTGCCACACTCACAGCTGCCCCCAGAGAGGGAAGGAGCTCCTTGTTCTCCCAGCACCCTGAGTCAACCACACGGTGCAGATCCCAACGCACCAGGGTGTCTCTCATTGAGGCTACCGAAAGTCTGCCACACT
>PVJX010031719.1:0-21000 GCA_004027295.1 Dolichotis patagonum
TCTATGTAGTGAACTCTTCCCAATTTGATAGCTTTTCAACTAGTTCTCCTGAGATGCTGAGCTATGAAGTGAAATTAACACAATTAACAATTATTTTCTATCCTTCCTTTTGTCATCATCTTCGGGGACAAAGTAGAGTCAGTTATCATCTTATTTGTAATGCTGGTGTAGAATTGAGGTATTTTGTAAGAAATCAAGATCCCAACTTCATTTGTTCTGAGTAGTCCAAGAACTGTTATATGATTGGGGTGTCTAAATTACACAGACCCTAAGTGTCCTCAGCAATCCAGTTTTCCTGTCCCCACCTGCCAGGGAGTGCCTCCTGGGATACTTACCTTGATGCAAATGAAGAAGGCAGCTGGAAATCATTTTCATGCAAATCTAATTTTTCCAGGGCTTTGGTATGCATTTCCCTGTTGTCCAGGCATCTAACAAGAATTGAAGGTCAGACAGGCCTTCTGGGGGCCCTTCTTCCTGCCAAAACCGGTGTGCACGTGCTTGGAGTATAGATCCCAATTTAATATCAGCCAGAGTCAAATGTAATTAGGAGGGTAGAATAACTGGAAACAAAATAGCAACTGTATTCCAGGATCAAGTAGACTTGTTTGAAATACCTAATATTGTGAAGTCCTTCTTTCTTCTGGGTTAGTATAATACTACAGCAATGGACTTGGGGCTTTTCAAGTCAGGGAAACTGGGGTTTGGACCAAGGACCTGCCACTTACCAACTGCATGACCTTAAGTGATATTCTCATATTGTTAAGACTAGGTTTGATTCTATGCCAGAATGCCTGTGTTGTAAGTTAGACAACTTTTGTTTTCTCTAGTGTAAAATCTGGACTCAGCCTGTAAAGCCACTGCATGAAGTCTTGGCCCCACAGTGGCAGTAAAGATATTGTTGCCAGCCCAGGCTCTGCTTTTGTTGCCCTCCCTGGTCAAGAGGACCTTTAGGGCTTTAAACAGCAAATCTGCATTTTAGGTAGCACAGTGGAAAACTGAACGAAGAGGACAGAAGGAAAACCCAACTTTTCAATAGGCAGTTAGACCTTGGCAGGCCTGAGGGACAAAATGGACATCAAGCAGATGCTATGCCAGTTGTAGTTCAATCAAGAGACACAGACCTCAGTACCTAAGACATTATAATCATTAGTTAGGTGTCAGACCGGAGTCGACCCTTCAGAGCTCAGTGACATCTTACAGTTCCACAGTGTGCAGTTCAGGTTGACACAGGACTGTCCATTCCCAGAATGAGGCACACAGGATACCTAGTTGCTGTTGTAATGGCCCAAAGATATCAAAAAGAGACGCATTCGTTAAAGACCTTCCCACCTTGGGCTGAGACCTGATTTGAACTAGAACGTTTTCTTTTGTAGATTTCTTTCGTGAGTCTCTTACATAATTAAGGACCTTCTAAAAAGAACCAGACAGACAGTTTGCAACTCCAGCGTAACCTCTAAGAAGTGTCCATAGTGTCATAATCACCCTCGTTCCTCGGATCCCAGGAATAAGGAGATAGCCTGACACATGCTCAGGGCAGATGCCTAACTAGTGCCGCCCCCATTCTTGAAGGAAGGCATAGCTCTCTATGTATCTGCATTACATATCTTCTTAAAACTTATATTACTGCACATGTATTACTGCAGCATATAACAGTTCCATTGGCTGTGGGGAGGTGGCACGTGTACATTTCTGCTCTATGCCTCCTTCCATTTTCTGTAGTTCTACACGGCTGCCTATGTGGCTGGACTTAATTCTTTCATGGATGGTACAAAGGCCTGAGGATGTGGCTACCTGGTGACATTCTAAGAAAGTTTCTTAACATAGTCCTTTCCCTTAAATCCCATTGACTGGTGCATAGCCTTGGGGTATCACCTTCTGAGATAGCCAAAAATCAGAGTTTGTATTTGGGAAGAAGGAAAGAATGCATATGAGCAGACAACTTTTGTTTTTCTCATAAGACTTAACTTTTATTTCCTTCAACTTGCTAGTCTATGAAACGAGTGCAATGAGAATCATGGTTTCAAAGTATTTTTTTAACAGTTAACTTAACTAATGCTCATAGAACGTTTAACCTAACATCTTACTCAGCTGTTGCTCTAAAAATGTATGGTAATTGGCCAACAACATCTCCTCAGTAGTGTTGTGGTGGAACCGGCCAGTAGAGTCCAGGCTTTGGTATACAGAGAAGAAAGCATTGCCAAGTGTGCACTCAGTAGTAAGTAGCAAGCAGCTGCATTTTTGAAGAACAGGAAGTGGTGCTTGGGGAAACTTCAGGCTACCAGAAGACAGAGCACAAACAGAGAAAGGTGCAGATTACAGAAAAGACGCACTAGGCAGTGGCATCAGCAGCAACAGCAATGTGGGAACAAATCAGGTTTACAGAATTCAAAGGCGAGGCATCTCCAGGTAGGTGCCTTCCCTGAACCTCAAGGCATGAGTGACAGGAATGACTGACAGGGTGTTGAGTCATCTTAGGGACACTCAACACACATGCTTCCCCCAGGATTCACTCTGCTTTTAATTGATGTATGCCATGGACTGCGCATTTATCAATGGATAATGAGATGGGATTAGGCTGAGCATGTCTGAAGGCCAGGCTAGGAGATTCAGCACACATGTGCTCTTGCCTAGAGCACTAGAGCACAGCAGCAAATTCCTGAGATATATCAACTTGCAATGAAAAAAAAAATCATTTAGGCTCATGGTTCCAGAGGTTTTGGTCCATGGTCAGTGACCCCTGTTACTTTTGGGCCTGTGGCAGGCAGCACATCTACAGCAGGAGTGTGATACAGAGCAGAAATGCTCACTTTACAGCCACAAAGAGAAAAAAGTTTCTGAGGTCCCACATCCCCTTCATGGGCCATTGAAAAGACCAGAATACCTCTTCAAAATCTCCACCTATTAAAGTTCCTCCACCTTTCAATGGCATCTCACTGATGACCAAACTTTTACCAGTATCCTTTGGGGGTAGGGAGTACAGTCCATATCCAACTGTAGCAATATCTGTTCCTGCCCATAAGTTAAGTGAGGTAAAATGAATACCCTGTATAACTATCATTTACAACATAGTACCATTTCTAATGAAGATTCTCAAGTCAGTTGTCCATTAGGGACTAAAAAATGGACTACTAGGAATTAATAGCACATAAACTTGATCCAAGGAAAGAAACACAGCAAAAATAAAAATCTTTAGACTATGAAATCAAGGAAACAGTAGCTAATCACAATCTTTTAAATTGTGTAAAATTAATATAAGTGTAGTTCCCCATTTATTCATGTAATGATGAATTACTGCTTACCAAATCTCCTTGGTTTACATAAAAGTTGAAAGAATGAGCAATAGTCTGGGTGATTCACTATATGAGGATACAATGAAACATAAGGGAAATAATGTGGGAGAGTACAATATGTCTGTCTTAGTCACCTCCCTCATTCCTGAGACATAATATCTGACACTCACAGTTTAAAGGAGAGGTTTACTTTGGCTCATATTTCCTTTGGTCATGAGGTGGATCTAAGGCTGAACAGCATAACAGAGGGGCACAGTGGAGAAGAGATGCTCACAGCATGGCAGACAGGAAGCACGAAGTGAAGAGAAGAGGAGGGGAAGAAGATGGAACCTTCCAGGCCATGCTCCAACACCCAGTGACCCACCTCTTCCTAAGCCGCCATACTCCAATCACCTTCCAAAAGCCCTGACTTCAATACATGAGACTCTTGTGGAACATCTACATATAAACCATAACGTTCAGCCCTTGACCCCCAAAGGACTCATCCCTTTAAGCAAAATGCATTCAGTCCACCCCTAAGAATTGCCAAAATCCTAACAGTTCTGGCACTGCTGAAAAGTTTGTATCTAAAGCCTGATTTGATACTCAAGGCAAATTTATACCTGTGAGTCCTTGTAAAATCAAAAGGAAGTTAACATATAATTTTATCAACATACAATGGCACAAGATAAACATTTTCATTCCAAATAGAGGCATAGAAACCAATGAGAGCAAAGCAAGACTGAAACACAGAAGACAAGCATTAAATCCTGTAGCTCCATATTTAGCAACCAGGACAAGTTGTGGCCATGAGATGTAAGCGCCAAACAACTTGAACATCTGCTCCTACTGCATTACCATGGTTGTAGACCCATGGCTTCGTTCTTGGGGAGGCTTTGTTCATGTTTATCAGAAAAAAAATTGTCAGCCCTGATCCTTGTCACAAATGGGGCTCAGCAGGTGACTGGCACCTGCCAGTGTAGGGAGACACACACGCTGAACCATCAGTGTGGCATGTGTGCAGCCCTGGCATCAGAGGGCATCACACTTTATTCATCAGGAGTCACACTAAGGGCAGCCAAGTTCTAATAAAGGTCTTGATGGTAAATCCTGAGGCTCTCTGGGGGAACAGGACACTCTCTCACACGACACTCTCAAATTGATAAAACAAGAGAGCAAACAGGTAAGGAAAAGTGAAGAATGTGGAGTGAATCAATAAGTTAAAAACTGAAAATGTGGATAAATGAACAAATGAGTAAGTCTGTCCACTAGACGCCCAGGCAGCGAGGCACTGACCTGGCCACCTTTGCTTGGAACTGTTCCACCTCCTGCCTGGTGAAGAGCTGTGGGCCAAAGCAAAGACCACACTCACGAAGTTACTTATGGTCTTTATGTTAACTGTTCACATTCAGTTAATGGTTTTGGATTCTGTGTGAATAAGCGAGTTTTTAAAAATGTTTTAATTTGTAGGCAATGAGAAATTTAATTTTGGTTACTTTTTTCCTTTTAAATCCAATTCAGTGTCATACAGTGACATTGTATGACAAAAGCCCAAATGAAGTTATTTTCAGAGAAGATCAGAAGAGAGAAATTGGAGCCTGTTGGGGAAAAAAAGATCCTGAGGTATTTCCTCTGCATTAAGCAGAAAACTGGGGCTGGTGAGGAAGAGGTTTAACTCTTTTGAGGTGGTGGAAAAGCATGTTTGACGCTGAAAGGGTGATGCAGGCAGCTAGTGACAGGAAATGACACGGGAAGTGCAAGGAGAGACCTGAAGCGAGAGCCTGGAGGAGGCGGGAGGTGCGGAGTACTGGGGAGCAAGATTCGCATTCCTGTGACCCTAGAGCTCAGGGATGTCCTCTTCTTATCGTTCCTGCTCTCTCCACAAAACTGTCCGTGAGGTCACCACAGAGAGCAAGTGAGGGGGAGTCGACAACGTTACAGAAAGAGAGGAGGCAACATGGTGTCTTCCACCACAAGAAGGAGAAGAGAATAGGGAACTGCACAAGCTTTGGGATTCCCGTAATGCCGACCTGGTAAAGAAAGAGAGAGGCAGAGAAGTCAGCTTTGTATAAAAGGAGACGCTGTGGTCAGCCACCATGGAATTTAAGCAGGGGAAGGAGGAAGGAATGAACATGACTGGGATGAAGGATGGGGAAAGGCGGGAGAAACAACGGGTTGGAGTGAACCTGTAAAGTTTCAAAAGCATTTATATCCAAATGTGGTGTCATGTACCTGAGCTCTCAGGACTCTGGGAAGCCGAGGCAGGAAGACTGCAGGTTAGAGCCCAGCCTGGGCCACTTAGTGACTTAGCGAGACCCCATCTCAAAACAGAAAGCAAATAAAAGTTTGTGTTTGGGGACTGGAAAGAGTAAGGGGATAAGGTGAGAGGTGACAATTGGAGAACCAAATGCTGAATTGTGAGAGCCTGGAAGCATTGTGGATTTGAGTAACAGCCAGGAGTGGGGAGGGACAAGCTGGGAAGGAACCAGGGTTATTGGAGCTGCAGAGACGAAGGATCTGAAAAGGAAGAATCAGGCGGACCCTCTACAAAGGATGGAAATCCACTCAGAAGACGGGCATCATCAGAGGCACCGCCCTGCCAGATGTGCACACCCCAACCCCCCTGCAGAACAGCTGAGCAGAATCTATGTTTCACAGGTTCTGTGAAGTTTGAGTCTCAATGAAGAAGACACTCATCATCCTTGTGGGACGCAGGACGCCCCAAGTGTTGGGACGACTGTCCCAAGGAGAGGCTGTCGGGAGTCTGAGGACGTGGGACTCAACGGCAGGTGTTTTTAGATATTTAGTGATAGCAGAGGGTTGAGTCAAGGTCTGGAAACTGCACTGAGAGGCAGAGGCCAACCACCTCATGAGACCTGAGGAAAGGGCCCGACAGAGGCAGTGACCATGGAAGCCCTGGGAAAGGGCCCTACAGGGGCAGTGACCATGGGATCCCCCGGTTTCATTTAGAGTGCAAGTGAGTCTCTTTTAGAAGAGATCAAATTCCTTCAAAATTGAAAAACGGAGTTGAATGTCCCTGAATTTCTTGAAAATATTTCAGTTTCTCTGACTGTGTCTGTCCTCAATCCTGAAGGAGTACCGGATGGCTAGGTAAACCTAGGGTCAGTAACGGTGGCCTTCCCAGGTTTCAGATAGATGCTCCTCGAGGGATGAACATGCCTGCATGCTGACCAGGGATGGGCCCACAGTTCAAGGTACAAAAGGAGACAGGTGTAACATGAAAGCAGAGATGGACAGCTTCAGCCTTTACTTACCCACTGGGCACTGACAGGCCCAAGGGAAGAGTCCATGCTATGCACCAGAAGCAGCCTCTAAGTGCCTGTTTCAGGTTCAGTCATGGTTGGTCAGTCCTGTTGCTTTGGGCCTGTAATAGAGCACTTTGTGATGAGAAGAAAGTCATAAAGCAAAGAGGACGGAGGACAGGACTGGGATACCAGTACCCTGCTCAAAGTCGGGCCCCTGATAACTGGAAAACATGGATTTCCCAAAGTTTCCACCACCACCCACTGTGGGCTGGAGCCCAAGTTTTAATACACAGGGCTTTCATCCTCGCCACAGCCCAGGGCGAAAGGGTTAGTGACCCATGTGAAACAGGTGAAAACGGTAAGGCTCTGTGCGTTGTTAAGTGTGGGTTTTCTAGCTTGGAGAGGGATGCTGCTCTTTCCTTTACAGGCAGAATTTTGGAGGTCACAAAACAGGGAACAATAGAACTTCTTTCCAAAGGGGAATAGACACAAACAAAATTCATCCTTTAATGAACAATGGAGTGGACTTATATCAGTGAACCAGAGCAACTTGTTTCCATGTGGCAAAACGTCAAACATACAATACAGAGTGCAGAAAGCAGGTCACATAAAACTGGCATAGAAGCAAGTTTTAATATCAAAGTGCAAGTCAATAACACTTACGTGACATTTATTAGCATAGAAAACAAAAGTTAATATTGTTAATGAATCTATAGGAAGACAGAGTGAAGGGAAACCTTTCTTTAAAAACCTGACAACGATAGTCATAAATTTTAGGAAATTGCTCACCTCTGAAAGAGAAAAAGGGAAGAGGTAGAGATGTGTTTGTAGAGCTTCTGTTTTAAAAAGTCAGATTTGGAGCAAATATGCAAAACATTAACATCTGTTCTGCCTTAGTGTGCACGTGAGTGTCTGTTGTAATTATTTGAAATGCTTTTCATTTCAAAATAAAATACTAAAATGACAGATAATGGGCAAGGGATTATAATTTACCACTGAGCCTTGGAAGATAGCAATGAAGCTCTTCAAAAATAATGGCATGGCCATTTTTCCCAGCTACCCCTTCTGTCTTTAAATTGCAGAGCCCATCTTGACCCTGTAGAGGTCTTCCCTCTTCCCGCCAGAAATGAGGGGCAGAGTACACTCATCACATTGTCTCTGGCAGAGTAATTTAGCTTTTATATTTTTTACTTTCTCTTCCAAACCCCTTCTGGCATATATAATTTTACAACTACATAATATTTTGTGTGTAAGTGCCATTTTGCCTTGCCTAGATAGTACCTTCTCTGAAAAGTTGTTAGTTGTCAAGTAGTGGGGGAGGAAATAACCATACAACCACCAAAAAGAGGTCACACATAGCCCAGAGAAGACCATTCTCTGAAAGCACTCATGTGGACACAACTGCTTCCCTCCCAACGGATTGTGAGCATGGAGCTTATTTATTTTCTGATCGTGGTGACAAGGGAGCTGAGCTCTATTTGAAAGACTGTTTGCTGGAATTTGTCACACTTGTGAGATTTACTGTTTTCTCAGTACAGCATCAGAGGTGACGCCTCCTGCCAAAAAGCCAAAGCTCCTGAGTTCACCTGCCTCTGTGCGCAGAAGCAGTGCAGACTTTATGAAAGACCTAAGTCCCCTGAGCAGCCTCACCACTCTGCCTTGCTGAACACGTTCCCCACTCATTAGTTAACAGAAATGTGAATGCAAGCCCTTAATACTGATGGCTATGCTGCAGAGAAGAACCAACTGCTCCAGGCAGAAAGCATTGTTATCTGTTTAATCACAACCCAATCAGCAAAGTTATTTTGTAAAACCAATGTGTTCATATTTAAACCTACAATTCATGCACTATGGCTGCTAAAACAATAAATGCAATTTGAACTGCACTAATATGATGTCCAAATTGTATTAGAACTGCACTAATATGGTTGACAGCAGTATCTCTCAAATTTTTTTGTCACTGTCACCATAAATGGAGCCTTTTTAGATGTTTGTGAAATTATTACTTGTTTCCCAAAATGTTAATATCACAGACATAGTGTATGCCTGGGTGCATTGGTCAGTTTTTTTCATTACTGGGACATACACAACTTAAAGGCATGCATAGTTGAAAGGATTAAAGGTTTACACTGGCTCACAGTTTCAGAGAGTTTCATCCGTGGTCAGCTGGCCCCAAGGCAAAAAAATGGCAGGGCCGAAAAGCCTAGTGGAAGAAAGTTATGACCCATATCAGCCAGAAAGCGCCCAGGGAGGGCCAGAGAGACGGGAAGGGACCAGGACAAAAGCACAGCCCTCTGGGTCACACCGCAATGACCCACCTCCTTCAGCCGTGCTCCTGGTACTACAATTTGCTGTGGATTCATCATTGATGAATTTCCATCTAATCACCTTCCAAACATCATGCCTATGTACACACGACCCCTTTGGGGGACATTTTTATACAAACCATATTATAGGGATTTGTATCTTAAAAATTAAGTGCTTTTGCCTTCCAAGAACTTATTTTTGCCCACTTGGGTGAAGCACATGCTGAATAGTAAAGCTTCTGTACTTTATACTAAGCTCACCCACTGAAGGAACTACCCCCTTACCTTCCTGTTTAATCCCCATGGCAACACAAATGTATTTACTTAGATTAAGTTATGGAGCTTCCTATTTAATCAGAATGCAGTAATACTTCACACAAACAGGACCAACTGAGGATTCTGCAGCCATTCCTTATCCATCCTGGGAATTTGATCATTACCTTAAAGGCAGAAAGCTTTGGGTGCCCAGGATTCTGCATGACAAAGTTTTGTTTGAAGTGAATCACTATAGTTCTCAAATTTTAGTGGAGAGAAAAGGTGTCTGCACAGCATTGCGTGCACGGGGTGGTATGTGTGCCCCATTGTGACTTTCCTGAGAATGATTTTGGTTATGCTAAGGTCTCCCCTTGCTGATTTTAGCTCTGCTGTCATGTGATGCCATGCTTTTCATCTTTCTGTGCAGGCCAGATGCTAACAGAGTCTATTAAGTTCCAGATACTAGGATTAAGAGACAAAAAACTAGATTAGGCTTTTCTAAAAGATCACAGCTCTGATGTGAAAGCAACAACACACATTTTAAAAAATGGTTTCATTGCCTGGAGACAATTAGCCTAGGGAAGGAGTTAGAAGGGAAACCCTAAGTATTACCTTCAAATATCTGCAGCAGTAGCAAGAAGAACTAAACATTAAAGCACACCAGTAAAGGGCTGGAGATTTAGCTCAGCAGCATAAGCTCCTGCCTGGCAAGCGTGAGGTCATGAGTTCAATCCCCAGTACCCCCCCCAAAAAAAAGCACACCAGTAAATGGTAGCAGAATATGCCACCCTTAACATACTTGGCCAGAAGATCACCAAGAAATAGATCCACAAAAAGCTCTTTGCCTTCTCTCTACTTGTCTAACAGCAGGCTGTGTCTGTGAAGGTGTCCTCCTCCTCCTTTGTCTCTCTATCATGAAGGCAGAAGTTAATCACTGCAGAAAATTCTAGACCTTATCACTTCAAAATGGCTCCAAGATCTCTAAAACTAACCCTTTTACCACCCCCCATTCAGTCATCTTTTCACATTTGTCACCTTAGAGACTCCGTCTCTTTCACTGATCTGGCATTTCTGTAAAAAGGTGTTGGTCTTGTTAAAATGCCACAGAAGCGCAAATTCTAACCATCCTTCAGTTATACCTCACAGGATGGTCCCGAGTACATGTGACGCACGTGTTAATAAACTCGTGATCCTGACAAGAGTAGAGACAAACCTCTTTTGTCCCCAATACCAGTTATAACTCAGATACCAGATTGAGTCTACCTCAGTCTGAATCTTTTGACTTCAGGAAAGTTGTATTATTGGCCCAAGCTTTAATTTCTTCCTCTAAAAAATCTGGGTATTCATAGCGTTTATTTTAGCTGGTGGTCTTTCCTGCATGGAGTGAAAGTGAAGATTAATCAACTTAGAATAATGTGTGGAACACTGGCTAGTAGATTCCGTCACAGTTCCAGGGCTTTGACACGACTCGAAGGTGCAGACCTTAGACTCCTCCCCAGCAGGCAGCGCCCCTCTGCAGGATGCTGTCGGGTGGAAACAGAATCCTGGAGTAATGCTACACAGCAGAACAGACCATGGGCTGGTGCTCCGGGCTCTGTGATCCCTCCGAATCATTCGCCTCAACCTCGATGCACACATGGCACCAACTCCTTAATTATCTGCAAGCTCAAACTACTTGAATGTTTGATCTGAGGGGAGCTGTTTGCAAAATTGGCCAATAAACAAAATCCCACAGGGCCGAGGCCTGATCTTCCCTCTGTGGTTAGCGATGTGCCCCCGTTCCTGTTCAGCCACAGAGCCCAGCACACTGGCTGCAGCACACTGGGCAGAGTGGCCAGGCTTGGTCCTTGCACTGAAAATTCTTTGTTAGCCCCCTAGTTAGTGAGGCACTGCCAGCTCCTGGCGAAAATGTCTTGACCTTAGATGGACTCTGTTTTCCATGATGTTAACAACGAATGGCCGTCATGACTGAAAGGAGACTCTATATCTAAGCTCTTGTTGTGATATGCTACCCGAGCTCAAGACAGCATCTTGAAAACCACAAGCCAAACACCTTCACTTGAGAACATATACCGAGTTCCAAATACCTGGGAGTAGGCAGTGATTCCTACTTAATTTTAAAAACTGATTTCACTTGTGATCAACATGCCCCAAGTGCGTGGTTAGAGTTGCACATTTTTAAACATAGTATGAAAATGAATAGTCCCATGGACTTCTCTTATGTTGCTTTCTCCTTTACACATATTTAGTACTTGACAATTATTATGTCCTTGGTAACCACGAATCCTTGACTCAGTAACACACAAACCTCTCCATCTCAGTCCTTTAAGCACATGGTCTCTAACCTACTTTCACCCCCTCCTCCTCAAGTTTCTGGTCTTTGCAGTTCCCCCACCCATACTCATCTCTGTTCCTTGGATCTAACTGCAGCCCCCTCATGTATCCGAAGGGGTCCTGAAGGTGATGCTAATGGAAAGAGGACCGAGAAGCAGGGCCACATGTCATCGCCTCCTGGATTTGAACACCATTTTAACACATGTGCTGTTTCTCCACTCAAGGTGCAGGCTTTCTGGATTTAAATAAAACACACTAGTTTTATAAAAGAAATTTGATGACTGAGTTGTGAGGAAACAGACAAAAGAAATTTTTAAGCTAAAGTGGCTAGTTTCACATGGTGACACCTCTGTCTTCATGACTGACATGCAGGTGACTGTTAATGGATGAGACACTGTCAGCTCAGGCGGGGGCCCAGTCACACTGAGAGTCCTCCTTTCGGAATGTCTGCACAAAAGCTTCCCCCATGACCCCAACCAAACCTGTCTACTGTAATCATACCTTGTCCTGCTCACTTCCCATATGTGGGGTATTCTTTCTCTTCAGATTCAAAAGTCCAACTAAATTTAACTCCTTTCCTTGCCTGCGTCTGCTATAACCAATGAGCTACATGGAGCACTGAATTTTCCCTCAAAATACACCTCCCCTGTCCTGTCCCTCGTGCTCCCATTTAACCTTCACAATCTCAGGGGTCTCAATCAGGACAAAAGTTCAGCTGTTCTCGATACCGCCAGCCTTGGTGCCCTAACCTCCAATAGCCTAACCTTCTAAAACCCAAGTTTTCACCAACTCTCCAATGCGTCTGCAATAATTGTGTATTGGGCACCAGTGAACATGCTGGAGGCCACTCCAGAGCAGTAGCAGTAAATAAAAGATACCCAATAAGACTTTGTGGAAAATATCTATGCTCATGCTTTAGATTTAGGGAATATTCTTTGGGCAACTTGATGCCGCAGGCTCTGTCTAGAGGGGAATTGGATCAAATGATCTGGGCTGTAAACTTTCTTAGCATAACAGTGCAACATATTGAAAACTGCTCCTCAGGGGCCACTGTGAGCGCCTCACACCACCATATTAATGCTTCAATGTCCCTTTCCAGCTTGCCACAGCACAAAGGACAAAGTCAAGGGAATGGGAGAGGAATAAAGACGTTCTTATTCTTGCTATTTATTTGCCTAACCCGTACCTCCACATGGGGTCAGGCTTACAAATGAAAGAAGTATGGGCTTGTTGTTTCTTCAGGCTCATCAAAAAAGCCTTTGACCAAAAATATATCCCCTTCTGAGCCAACCTCGTCATGAAATTCACAAGTTATTTTTTGGAATTAAAATATCAAGAGCTCAGCCTAAAATGTTATAGGGGAAATGACATATGAAATGGTTGGTCTTTGATTCTTTACTGCCCACGAAACTCTGTCCAATAAGGCTGCATTATTTCAGTCTCACACATCTTGTCTTCCTTTTCACTCTTCTTGCTGCCATGTGAATGAGGTCAGGCCCAACCAGGGCTGGGGGACGAGCTGGTGCAAGCGAGCCCCGAGCATCTCTGGTACCTGTGGCTTTGCCATGGACTAACCATGCACACCAGATGCTTCACCAACAGCCTGGCTCCTCCTGCCAATCCTGATGTAGTAAAATAAAATCACTAGGATATTGTGTATGTAGATATACATCAAGCATACGCTTAAAGTATTGGCTCTTCCTTTCCAGATACTGTTTCCCTCCTGAAAACATCCATCTTCTCATTCCCCATAGCTCCATTTGCTGATCACCTAACAGCTTCGCACTGAACATGGTGACTGTCAGTTGGCTTTCCATGACTGTAACAAAGCTAGCGGTGATCAAAGTCAAAAGAGAAAAGATTCATCAGAAGCTTATGATTTCAAAGGTCGCAGCCCATGATTCAGGGGACCTGAATTTGGGTTTGGTGAGGCAGCGCATCACAGCAGTGTGGGGAAGCAAAGCCACTCATCCCACAGTGAAGAAGTGGAAGAAGAGACTGGATCTCAGAACTCCCTTCAAGAGCAGCCTCCAATTCTCTAAACCCTCCTAGGAGGACCCACCTCCTACAGCTTCGCTGCCTCCCATAGCACTGAGCTGAGGGCCAAGCACTGGAGATGTGGACCTTTGAGGATGTTCCACGTTCAACCTGTGGCAATGACACTCCACCACTCTGTCCCTCCAACTCCAGATTCCTTGCCTTCTTCTCTTTTCCCAGCTCCTATCCATACTCCACATCCTACCCTGAATCCTGGATCTTCCGTAAAACTTTCCCAGACCATTCCAGCTCAGTGTTGTCTTACCTCTGAATGTTCCCAACAAGTAGCATAGTCTGCTCAGTTGGTACATGGTCTTCATAGCATTATTTCTCTGTTTATCTTTTCTTTTAAACAGATTGTGAAGTTCTCATTGACTGGGACATATTCTACTATTGTTTTCGTGTTTTTCATTAAAACAGGCAGTGTTATTTTTGAGAAAATTCAGGGAACTATGTACTGATGAGTATTTTGTTCTGTGTGTGTGTATAATTGAATAAATGATTTAACAAAGCAGAGCAATGCATGCAATTGATGCTGAGAATTGAGACAGGTGATCATTAGGCCAAAGCAGATGGATAGCAAGGCACAGAATGCAGAGCAGGGATCATTCAGGTGAAGCAGGTGCACGATTCATGAACTGACTGTAGAAACTTTTCGCACATGAGTTGCTGCATTGACAAGGTTATCCGAGCTGCTAAACGGGACGTTAAGTTAGATGAACATTGGGAAGAAGTTATTGCACGAATATTCTTCAGTGTCTGTTAAGCACAGGCACAAATAGGCCCTGAGGAAGACAGAATTGGGCTCATGGAACTAGCAGTCTACACGGCCCTAGCACAGTATCTGTTCCAGAGTTTCATGGGATCCCATTCAACGGTCCTCTTTGTGTTGGCCAAACTTGTGTTTTCGGACATTGACAATAATTGAGAATGTTAAGAGATTTAAGCCAGTTTTATAAAACTTATAAGGTTTAAATGAGAAGTTGCAACATAACAATACAAAGAACAAAGAGTAACAACTTGATTGCTATTCAGAACTTTCCTAATTTATGAGGACTGAAAGAAACTATGAACCTCTAAGAACAGACATGAAGCTGCCAAGCACGGAAAAACCGACAATCCTGTGCCTTATCTCAGATCCAAACTGGCTGTGTGACCCTGGGAGGGGCTCCAGCTTCTCCAAGCCATTTTTCTTTCTATATAAGAGGAGGGCAGTGGACCAGACAATCTCAAAGACAATTTCTGGCCAAACATCGAACACAGCTTCTCCGTCCCAGCACCCACCCATGGGAAGTAATGGAGAGATGAGGGTTCCCCCAGATGAGATTTCTCAGAAAGCCGAAGCAGTGCGTGTCCACCCACCAAAGGCAGAAGACGGTGCTCTCTCTTCTCTGTTCGCTTCATTCTCACCTAGCTGTGAAAATACGATGTCTTGTTCCTACGATTTCTGAGATGGCTCCAAGGCACCCCTGTGGCTAGGGCCTGAAGATCAGACAGAGCTTTCAACACCGTAGCTTCCTTTTCAGGTTTGTTTTCGAGCCCCAGCAGCAGAGCCGTGGCACGGCATGTCTTCTGGGCAGCCAAGCTGGCTCCCGAGCTCCCGCAAATGCCGAGCGTGCTGTTCTACGGGCAGCATCAAGCCGAAGGGAAGAGCACGACCGAGCCAGGTTATAGGGAATGTTCCCATATAACTTTCCTGTATTTGAAAAACAGCAACACAAAAATTGAAACTTGTGCTCATGAGTTGGCAGCAGAGTTGTGGGGAAAAGTTTTGGATGGAAGGAAAGCCAGTGGATATTGGCCTTTTGGCTGTGCCTTTTCATAAAAGGCAAAAGTGACTCTTCCCTTAATGAAGCATGGCTGGGAGAAGCTTAGGAGATTCACTGATCGGGTTTCATTCTAGTCAGCTTATCTAAACCAGATCCAAATGATCTAAGCCTTTCTGGGTTATAAAATGGGACCGGAATTCCTAGGGCAGACGTGTAACATTTCCAAGGCTCCCCATTTCTTGTCATTCTTTCAGCAATGTGGTGCCAGCAAAATCCAGCTAATAGAATCTTATGATCCAAAATTAATTTGGAAAAAATAAGTAAGCCGCCAGAATTTTGTAACCTAAATTTAGGTTGGATTTGCATTTTCGGCGAAGGTTCACATCAGTTCTGCTTTTATGTGTGTGGATTCTCTCACATTTCACTTGGATGAAGACAACTTTAGAGGCCGGGGCAGACCTTGAAGGATGCGAGGCACCCTAAAGCCGATGGAGGGTGAAGGGCCAAAGGATGCGCCTGGAGGGTCCAGTGAACCCCTTCTTGAAGTACCCAGGTCCTCTCCTAAAAGTAGGCGATGCCTTCCTCCGTCACACTCCTCTTAGGGAGAGGAGAGGCTGGAAAGAATGGGCTATGTTTGAAAATTAAATTTAGTTTTGCTAACTTAGAAAAGTTTTAACTACTACTACAGAGCTTGCCTTGATTCTAATTCATTTTTTTTTTCTTTTTGGCCTCTCTGAATCACAGTATCTGCCAGAATTTTACTTTCAAAATTGGCAATATCACTTTGATGTTCCTTTATCATCAGGCCCAGGCTAGTGGGAACCAATCAACCCACGTTTGTTTAACAAATGCCGCTCAGGTAGTTAAAATTCATGCAGAACGTGAGCTTTGTGTGCCATTGACATGTCCTGACTCACAGTCCACACACCAGTGAAACTGGCTCACCTTTAAATTATATTATAATTATATTCTATTATAGCCATGATTTACTAATTCAATAGTTAATGTTTTAAAGAGAGGATTGGGTTTATTTTTGTATTTTGTAATAACAAATTTAAAGCCAAAAATTGTGTTTCTTACAAAATATTTTAGTTCTAATAACAAATTAGGGTATAAAAATCTGATAAAATTGTGGGTTTTTTATTTTAAAAAACAGATGTGAAGTATGCAATGTGGTTTATACTACTAAAGAAATACATGCAAAATGTAATTTGTTATAGATGATTTTTTAAATCCCACATTAAAGCAGCATTTCAATAGTATTTAAATTTTTTTAAAATAACCACCCTAATTTACTGAGGCTCTTTCTACATTTTAATTACATCTTATTTATCATCCAGATATACACTTTAGTAGAATCAATAAACATGTTTCTGACTAGTTCACGGAGAATACAGTTCTGTAGATAAATTCACACCAGCACCTTTAACATACACAAGTGAATGTGAATACACACACACACACACTCCAATTTGTATAATTTAAGCCAAAGAATACCACTTTCTCCATGGCTTATGCCTAGTATTCCCTAATCTGATTTAGAAAACATTTCTCAGAAGATGGCATTACAAATTCCATAGGAAAAATATAAGAAAATGTAAAAATTATACTGATCCTCATACCGATACTGAAACATCAGGACTGTGTATTATAGAGCAGAGAAGAAGTAGTTGACCTTGTTTTTTTTTAATTATTTTTATTTTATCTATTAGTTATCCAGGTTATCTTTGTGCATGATATTTTGTGGTAGCCAACTGATATATTTTATAAAATTTTATAGATGAGAGAATATCCAACTGCCTATTTGGGAAATTCTCCAGTCACCTCCTATGTTTCTGCAAAGACTCTGTAGCTTTTGCCCCATATTTAGTTATTTTAGAAAAGATGCCAAAAGTCACTGTCTTAATGTATTCAAACTGCTGTAACAAAATACCTTAGGCTATGTCTTTATCAATAACAGAATTATTTGCTCACAGTTCTAAAGGCTGAGCCATCCGAGATGCCAGCACTAGCAGATCCAGGGTCTGGTGACAGCTTTACCTCCCCAGACAGAGCAGGCCAGTGTCCCTGGGGGCAGAAAGGGAAAGGGGACTGCTCCTCCCGGGCCTCTTTGGTAAGGTCGGTAACGCTGTGCGTGTGAGCTCTGCATGCACCACTAGGCACTGCCCAGCTTTGGGATGAGACTTCATCACACGCATTTTGGAGGGGCACAGACACTCACCTGCTGCATCTCCCACCCCCTGTCCCCAAGCACAGGTCACTTTTGATGTGTAAATTACACTCATTTCATCATGAAGCCTTCAGTTACTCCAGCATCAATTTGAAAGCTTAAACTCCAAAGTCTCGTCTAGACGGTCACCCAAGCCAGGCAGACAGACCGGGAGATGGCGAATCCCCGAAGAGCAGATGGTTGGTTATAAGGGAAAGCTTTCCTTCATTTCTGTTTCCTTCCTGAATGAAAATGTATATTATTCAGGGGTTGGTCTTCATGAATTCCCTTTCAGATTTGTTCACAATTCTCAATGTTTTATTTTTGTGTATAAAAGATGTATTAGTATTGCTGTGGTTTTGGATATTGAGCGTCCCTCACAGCCCACACCTGAAGGTTTGCTCCACAGGGTTTCAGGGTGCCTTGATGGAGAGAGGGCGGGGCCTTTCCGAGGTGGAGCCTCTCCTTGCACCTTCTCCGGACTCCCCCATACCCTGTGTCCCCACCATGATGCACCTCATCACCCAAACCCCAAAACAATGAGCTACCTTATCATGGACAAGAACTGTCAGAAGCATAAATCAAAATAAAGCTTTCCTCCTAATAAGCTGTCTCCAGTAACTGTCTAGAGTAACATGAAGCTAACACACCAGATAAAATTGGTACCCTATTCTCCTATCAATCTGTCTTTTGTCAGTTCAGTTTGTCAGCCCTGGATTCTAACCCTGAGACACATGAGAGAAAAATATTTTTGCCTGCTCTATAATGTTAACTAAATCACAGTGAATTGTGAAAACAAGGTAAAGTACATGGTTTAAGATGTGTGACTATGATTAAGCACACAATTTATGATCCTGAATTAGAACAAATCTAATAGACTTGAGTATCGACTAGCCTGCACCCTATTTGCCCTCAGGCTGCATCAACTCACAAGTGGACAAAGAAAGCAAGGGTCACTGATTATGCATAACAGTAAGACTGGCATCTGCTCTGACACCCAGGACCACCTTGGGTACAGTCTGTCACCTGATCACTGGCCTTAAAGCTCGAGGGATTTGGAAATATTTTACTACCTCACTCTTACCCACCATCAAGCTTCTACTAGCTTACCAACTGCTCTACTCCAGGAAATGTGGAGTACTTTCCTGTAACCTGAAGTTGGAAATGTCCTCAGATTCCTTGAGATGGAGAGATGCCTCACTGGTTTGTTGCCATGGGTTCTTCCTGAATATTAACCATCTCTGTTTACTTTAAAGAAAATGCATTCCATGTGTTTCAGAATCATTTGTACTTACGTCACCACATGGGGGACATAAGTATTTTCTTACACATATATAGAGGTGTCTTGGGAGCTGAAAGGGAATGCTTTTATTTTTAAAATGGGTGATTCACAGCTTCACCTCTGAGAGGAAAGGACCAGGTTTGGCTGCTCTTTCTGAGAAGGCCTTTGACCTTGAGGCATTATGGCAAATCCCCCAGGGCAGGGAAGACCTCAACCTCCTAGTCCTGTGCCCTTTAGTCCCACAGAACACCAAGAGATCGTGTCTCTGTGCTCTGTCCCAGCACAGGAAACATACACATGGCCTAAACGTAATGAGACTCTGCTCTTCTCCGGAGTCTGCTGCAGGGAGGCCTGACGCGGGAGAAGCAACCTGCTACAGCTCCACCTGCTCTGCCACCAGGGCAGAGGCTGCCTCTTCTACCTTCTGTGTGCAAAGTGAGAACATAAATATTCTTTACAAAGAGCAGGAGCCACTATTCACATGGATTTCTACCCACGTGAATGGTTTCTTGTGTATTGCAATAACAATAACAGGAGAGAGAAGCAAGATCAAGAGTTTTTGGGAGGAATTCTTGAGCAAGAAGAGATCAACACTCTGACTTTCACAAGGATGATTCTCAGACATAAACAACAGCATGAAAGTCCTAATAGCTGCAGAAAGAACCGTGAGACCCACTGGGCACACACAGCTGCCATTGCACCAGCCATGGATCTGTCTTCCTCTCAGCCAGTCCTGAGTTGCTCAACAGATCATAAATGGATGTGGCCCTATGGGAGTCTTCATCTTTTTCCTGACCACAGCACACCATCCATCGTCCAGGCTTGGAGAGATGTGAGCTATGTCAAGCAGAATTTATCAGCCTGGAACTCAGACCAAAAAGTCACCTTTCTGCTGGGTAGACATGGAAGACAATGACAAAATGAGCAGTTGTGAAGTAAAAGCACCAGAGCTCCTGCCTTGACAAGTGTACCTCTTAATAGCCTGGAAAGCATAGTTCAGATGGAGACTTCTCCCTCTCTTTCATCAGCCACTTAGGAAGTGCTGCCTTTGGCCAACGTATTAGTCTGTGCAAACCACTATGACAAAATGCCTGAAGCATTATCCTCTGTGGAAATGTGTTTCTTACAGTTCTGGAGACCAAGAAGTTCAATATCAAGGCGCCAGCAGCCTGGGTGTCTGGTGAGGGCTACTTCCCACAGCAGAGGACGTATCTCACTGCATCTGCAGGAGGCGGAAGGCACAACACATATTGTTTGAGCTAGTCCGCCTCCTGAAGGCTCCACATTTGTGCTCTGAGTATTTCCTGAAGGCCTTACTTTCTCAGATCCACACACTGTCAATTCATTTTCGCATGCAAATTTGGCACGAGTACATAGAACAACATTCAGAGAATAGCAGCCGCCCTTGGGCCTGGGACCAAACTGGGTAGGAGGGCATCAGGAAGTTGGACCTTTGAGGAGGAAAACAGGCAAAAGCAGGCCAGAATGAGATTCTGTAAATCCAAGAACACAAGCAGGGTGCACTGCAAAAGACTGAGGATAGCATTCCTCAACTGTACTCACTGCCCTCTCTGTCCACTGACACTCCAGGCCCACAGGCTTCCTGTTCAATTTCTGAACATTAAGTCTTCTTCCTTCAGGGTGGGGGCTGCATGGCAGCCAGCTGCTGTCTTACTTTAGTGGTTCAAACATCCGTTGGCCTGAAGCCATTTGAACGTCTGGTCACTCTTGGAGGGGAGACAGCATAACCTCTATCATGGTCTACACTCATGGTCCATGGTCTGACGTCTACCGACACCCGACGTCCTCTCAGTCCCTCCTTCTCTTTTCTTCCCACTATGGATGAGGGTGTACTGCACCGTTCCCACTTCTCAGATGACTCAGGTTACCACTACAAGGCCCTTGGGTCTCCGCCTCATCATGACCTCTTTCCAACTCATCACCAGTCACCTCCCCGCTGAGCAGAGTCCCACCTTCACATGAGTGATGCGGAGTGTGGCTGGGATGCTGCTGAGTCACTACAGGTGACTCATGCTGGACAGCTCTGGCTGGGAGCCCTACAGCTAGCTGACAAATCCCCACTGCCATGACCCAAAACTGCATCTATAAAGTGGAGAAGACAGCACCACTAGTTCATAAGCTTGAGGAGGAGATCAAAGGAAATAACACAGGATAATCAATCCAGAGGGTGCTTTGTGCATTTCAGGAACTAAATAGTAATTTTTAATTCAACCCCCCCAATCTGGGCTTAACACAAATACCACTGGAACCTC
>PVJX010031720.1:0-20941 GCA_004027295.1 Dolichotis patagonum
TGGGTGTAGTTTTATTTTGGTTATGGCTGTTTGGAGTTCTATATGCTTCACTTATCCAAATGTCAGTTTCTCTTCTCATGTTTGGGAAGTTTTCAGCTATTACTTCTGTAAATATCCTCTTGATATCATTTGGGCTGTCCCCTTCTTTTTCATTTATCCCTATTAATCTTATGTTATTTTTCTTTGCATCATCTTGCAGCTGTTGAATTGTTATTTCCTGATTCTTTGTTATTTTTAAAAGATCTTGTCTTTCCTGTTCACTGGCTCTAATCTTATCTTCGAGGTCTGAAATTCTATCTTCACTTCCGTTGAGGCGGTTTTGGAAGCTTTCAATTGCATTTTTGATTTCCTGTGTATCTCTTTGTATCTGTTTTATGTATTCTGTTTGTTTTTTATAGTGTTCATTCAGTGATTCTATCTGTTTGCTTTATTCCTCTAATTTTTTAGCTGTGTCTTCACTAGATGTGTTCACTATTTCTTTCGCTAGTTTTACTTGGGCAAGTATTTCTGATTTGTATTTCTCTTTTACTTGGGCAATTCTTCTTTTACTTGGGCCAGTATTTCTGATTTGTATTTCTCCATAGCTTTCCCTAGTTGCATCTTTATTTCATTTGATATCATTTCAGACATTTCAGGTGTATGGCTTCTTTTTTCTTCTATGTACATGGCTTCTAAGCTTTCTTGGGTGGGCTGGAGCTTTGAGCCTGCCTTTTGGCCTTTCCTTTTGTCATTTTTCTATATTTCCTTGCTTTGAGCGGTGTTCCAAAGCTTCCTCTGGATGTGTGGCACATTACCTCTTGCACCCTCAGTTCGTGGAGCAGTCTCAGCTTCCCCACAGGCTCTTGGCTCCCTAAATTGAAAGGTGGAAGCTGGGTCTCGTAAACTGGTGCCCACAGAACCTCGGGACACAGTCCCGTGTTCTAGAGGGTGAGTATGATCTCAACCACCAGGAGTGCTGGTTTTAAACTCTCCCCAGGCCACCCCATACCGGGCTGTTTGTCTGCCAGGTTGGCCTCCACCTCTCGAACTGGGAGAAGTCCGCTGGATGGGGTGCGCTAAGGCAGTGGACCTTCCGGGACTTGGTCCAGTGTACCTGGTAGCTAGCCTAAGCTCAATTGTCTGGCGCATAGGTCCCCAGCTCTCCAGGAGCCTTTCTTGGGGTGGCAGGATTCACCTCGCAGGGTCCTAACTCCCCTCTTTGGGCTCTTGGCTCCCTAAGTTGTAAGGCGGATGCTGCGCGGTGGTGGACCGGAGCCCTTGGAATCTTGGGCCAGGTTGCCGTCCTGTGTCCCAGGGGTCGGGTATGATCTACCGGGCCGTCAGTCCTGGGCTCGGCCTCCGCCTCCTGAACTGAGAGAAGGCCGCTGGACATGGTGCACTAAGGCTATGGAGCTTCTGGGACTCGGTCCAGTGTACCCGGTAGCTAGCCCAAGCTCAATTCTCAAAATCATCTCTCAACCCCAGTCCCTTACCAATTGTGGTCCTCTTTCTTGCTTTCATAGTAGTGACTGAATCTTGCAGTCTGCATGGGTTTCACTTCCTCTGGTATTCTCATTGTCTCCAAAACCACTTTTGCTGAGGTCTTCTGAGATCTTACAGGTGACTAAAGGCTAACAATGCTGTAATCTTGTCTTCTTTGGCTTGTCATCATGGGTTATTCCTTTCTGCTCTTTTCTCTTGTGGATTTCAGGACACCATCTTACTGGAATTTCTTTTTTTATAACCTGACCACTTCTGCCCAGATTTCTCTTTTTTGTCTCTTCTTCACTTGTGCCTGCTATTAGGATTTTTGTAATGGTCTTCTGCATTTGCACACTGCAGAGCCTCTTGGGTGATGACCTCAGTTATTCTCTTCAGATTACTGGCTGCCAAATTTGGTCCTTACATTTCTAGAGTTCCACTGCATGTGTTTGATTGCTTGCTATACAGTTCCTCTCATTCTGTTTTCCTCTCATTCTGGGCTGTTTTCATCTCCTGCTGTGCCTAAGCCCTGGAGAATTCTCCATCAGTATATTGTGTTTCCTTGGCTTTCTGTCTTCTTTAAAAAGATTTTGCTTTTGGTTGGTACATGTTTGTAATACACAGTGATTACATTCCTCATGAGGAGTTGCTACATGTATGTAACACTTATCAATTGTTTTTTCATCCCTTTTTCTTCCTCTCCTCTCCCACAAACCTCTCTTTGTTTCTTGGTCTCCTTCCTTTTTACAAAAAATCTGTCTATCTTTTTCAAATTTTATATCTCTTATTTTGTCTTCTATTTATATTTTGAGTTTCTCCTAATAACAGAAACTGCAACAGTTCAGCTCATATGTCTGATTTATTTCCCTTAACTTTGTGGTCTCAAAGTGCATCAGTTTTTCATATATGTTGGCCTAACTAGAATTGTATGGCCCCTTGGCTTTTCCTTTTGACCTTCGGTGCATCTTTCTAGGGTTAGTTTGGTCATGTGCCACTGCTTCCCAGAGGCCTTCTCTGATGTGCATCCCCTGGCTTTGCAAGTCTGCATGCCTTCTGGATTAGGTGCCTATTCCAGATGTTTGCACAATCCCAGCTACGTGGGAATTTTTAAAGCATTGTTATATTGCATTCAAATGTATTTATGCATTTTTCTTACTACACTGCGAGATTTTGAGGGTAGTCACTGTATCTTTTATTTCTTCATTCTTAGATGCCTGGGATAATAAAAACTTCTTAAGTGCTAAACGGAAAGAAGTTCTTATTGTCTAACTCATAGAATAAATGGTGATTTTTAAAGGAATTAAACTACATTTTATATATAAGTTATGCTACAGAAAGCATCACTCTAAATACATAAAGACTTGATTATGAGAGTATAAATTTCAAAGTCTTATCACTTTGCCTCAGTGTAATAATTGTAACCTACTGTCTGTTAGATTTATTGTACCCTAAAATACAGAAATTACGTACAGCAAGTAGTTTACTCATTGAAAGGAATCCAGCCCATTAGCTCATTAATCTTCAAGACATTCTTGTGAAGTAGTTTAGGGAACAAATGGTATTATCTTCTCATAACAGCTGGTTCACACATATGTTGTGTTTTGATGTTTTATAGTTTCAGCATTATGTTCTGTTTATTTAGATAAAAAATGAAATAAGGAATGGTTAGCTCCTTAATACTGTTTCATGAGACCCTATTAAATATTTAGAAATAGAAGACTTGACCTTGACAGAAATAGGTATTTTAGACCTATTAGTGTTAGTGTTCACCTTCTAGTGAGTATTTGTGGTATGGGGTGTAGCATTGCTAGGGGGGGAGGGTTTGCCTAGAAGAGAATTATGACTGATTGTTTATAAAATTTGATATTATTATAACCAGAAGGAAGCCACTTTTTAATGGTGTCACAATTGTACCATAATTTTTCTTTTATTAATTGAAGTGTTATTTATATCCATGTAACTGCACAGACATTATATATTTTTAGTGAACTTTGACAGATATATAATCATTTTTAACTGCTGCCCCAATCCAGATACAAATATTTGCATCACCTGGGTAAGCTTTATTCTGTCCCTATTCATTCTCTTCCTTCTGCTGCAAATACTGTTCCTATCACCATAATTTAGTTTTTCCTGTCCCAGAATTTAAGGAAAAAAGACTGTTTGATTTTGGAAATAGATTCTTTTACTCAGATATTTTTGAAGACTGTACAATTGATAAATAGTGAAATAGGAAAATATGTCTTACAAGTGTATTTGACAAAATTCATATCCAAGACATATAAAGGATTCTGAAAAATTTATATTAAAAGACAACCCAATTTAAACATAGACAATAGACATAGATGCTTCACAGACAAATATATAATAGTCCCCTTTATATTCATTTGTGATATTGTTTATGTTAGAATATTTTTATTGCTGAGTAATATTCTATATGAGCAGATCCTAGTTTTTAAAATCTATTCTGCAATTTCAGTAGTTTTTAGTTTCAAAGGCTCTCATGAGCATTGTTATATAAGTCTTTAATTTTATTGTAGTAAGAAATACCTAAGATTTATTATAGTAATTTTTTTGTTTTTCTTGTAGTGCTGGAATCAAACTCAGGGTACCAGGTATGCTAGGCAAGCTCTGTAGCACTTAACTCCATCCCTAGTTCACTAACATTTATAAGTTTGCAGTTCATTTCAGTATTGACTCAACTGCATTTGGCTATGCAGCAAATCTCCAGAAATTTTTCAACTTGCTAACCTAAAACTCCACACCCACAGGTCAACCTCCTTTTTCCTGCTCCTTGCTTCTGGGTACCACCAGTCTCACTTTATGATTTTAAGAATTTGACTTCTTTTAGATACTTCAATTATTTTTTGAAATAGGCATTTGTCATTAAGATTCATCCATGATGTAGCACAAAGAGCGCTTTCCTCTTTTTAAAGGCTCAGTAACATTCTGTTGTAGATACATACTAGGTTTTCTTTATTCATTTGATGGACATTTAGGTTGCTTCCCACTCTTGATTATTCTAAATAATGCTGCGTTGATGTGGGTATACAGATATCTCAAGATCTTGTTTTTAGTTTTGGTAAATGCCCAGAAACGAGATGGCTGGATCATAGTTCTTTTTTTTTTTTTTTTTTTGCAACACTGGTGCCTGAATTCAGAGCCTCTTGCATGCTAAGTGAGCACTCTACCACTGAGGTATGTGTCCAATCCTTTTTAAAAATTTGTTTTGAGGCAAGATCTTGCTAAATTACCCAGGCTGGTTTGAACTTACTATTATTCTGCTATCCCAACCTATTAAATAGCTGCAATTACAGATTTGCACTATTGCACCCAGCTCAGAGTTAAGTTCTACTGTTTTTCATACCTGCTGCACCATTTTCCATCTCTACCAACAATGCACAAGGGTTCCCATTTCTCAGTGTCCTCATAAATTTTTGTTGTTGTTTTTTAAATAGTAACCATCTTAAAGGGTCTGAGATGATATACTGAGGTCTTGATTTGCATTTTCCTGATGGATAGTGATGGTAAACATCTTTTCATATGCTTATTGGCTTTTTGTATGTCTTCTGAAATGGTAGTCAAATAACCTTTGCCCCATTCTTAATTGGATTAATTTGGCTTTATTGTTCTTAAAATACAAGAATTCTTTATATAGTCTCTGTATATGTTCTTATCGTACATATCTATTATGAATATTTGTTTTTCCAATCTTTCATTTGCCTACTTTATTTTCTTAATGGTATATTTTGAACAGTAGAATTTTAAATTTTGGTAAAGTTCATTATAACACTTATTTTTCTTTTATTTCTTTTTTGTGACTTGCCCAAGAAATCTTGTAAGACCATAAAGATATCCTATAATTTCTTCTAGTTTTACCTTTCATGGTTAAGTTTATGATCTGAGTAGATATTTTTGTGTGATGTGCAGTAAGGGTTCACATCCTTTTTTCCTCTTATAGTTTATTAGCTTGCTGCAGAGCCATTTGTTAATATCACTTTTAGGTACCCTTTGAATTGATTAAGCTCCTCAGTTGAAAATCATTTAATGATACAGTATATGTTTGTTTCCTCTATTTTGTTTACTTATTTGTTTCTTCTTATTGTAGAACTATACTGTCTTTAAATATTTTTGAGTTTGTGATAAATCTTTTTTTAAAGGTTTAAAAATTTGTACATTTTTATTGGATACATTATGGTAACAAGAGTGTATATAATGTATAATAATCAAATTAAGTAAATAAGCACTTCTGTCTCATTAAGCTTTAAAATTTTAATGTGTTAAGAATTTTGTACTTTTTCTAGTTACTTTGAAATACATCACAGGTTGTTTTATTCGGTTGTTACCCTACTGTGCTTATAAAAGATCGAGAAGTAATTCTTTCTCACTATGCTTTTGGTATCTTATTGAATTTCTTCCCCACTCCTCACCTCTGCCCTTTCCAGTCTCTGGTGACCACTGTTCTGTTCCATTCCAGTTGTTCCAACAAAGTTGACATTGGTTTCCAAACTGAGTAAGAACATGGCATTTGTCTTTCTGTGTCTGGCTTGTTTTACTGACCTAAGAACCTCCAGTTCCATTCCTCTTGCTACAAATGAAGGATTCTATTATTTTTTGTAACTGAATAATATTCCATTGTGTAAGATGTACCATATTTGTATGTACATTTACTGAAGGATATCTGGGTTGATATCGTAAGTCTCAAAGTTAGAAAATGGAAGTCCTGCAACTGTTGTTCTTTTTAAAATTTATATTGGATATTTTAGATTGTGTGCATGGTTATATTTATTTTAGAATCAGTTTATTAGTTTCTTTTCCAAAAGAGCTTGTTTGAAGTTTGATATTATCCAAAGGCAATTTGAGAAAGATGGCTGTTATGACAATACCATGAACATGGCATAATTTGTCCTTCAAGTTTTCTTCACTTTTCTCTTTAGAAAACTTTCATGGTTTTCAAAAGACAGATTATCTTTTAAATTTTCATTGTGTATTTCTAGGTGTGTATTTCTAGGTGTATTTTTTGGGATGCAGTTTTAAATTCTATGCACACAATATACACATAACAAAATGTGCATATTTTAAGCATACTACTATTCAGTCAAGATAACGATGCTTTCTATCCCAGGAGAATCTCTTTTCATTTTATAGTCAATCCTTTCTCAACCCTACATGACCTAATTTCTGTTATCCTTTTTGGTTGTTTCTATAGTCCTCTGGATTTTTTTTTTTTTTTTGGTACTGGGGATCGAACTCACAACTGCATGCTTGCAATGGACTTTTTAAGTAGAAAATCCTCCCTCCAAAGAAGGAAGCCTTTATTTTTTCATTTCTGATATGTACCTTTTCTCTTTTTTTCTTTCCTTTTTTTTAAATCTCCCTGTCTCCATCATTGCTTGTTTGTATTTTTGTACTTCTAAGGACCTCAAATATAATGTTAAATAGAAATGATAAGAACAGACCTTCATGTTTTCTTCACCTTAGGAAAAAACATTTAGCCTTTTACTATTAAGCATGATGTTAGCCTCATTTTTGTTGTTTTGCTTTGTGTAGTTAGATAGATGGCCTTTATTAGGTTGACTAAGTGTTCTCCTAGTCACAGTCCCTGAGAGGGTTTTGTCTGTTTCATTTTTATTATGAATAAAAAATTGGGTTTTCTTATAAGAATTTTAGACATTTATTGAGATGATTATATGCTCTTTTGCTTTTCTTTTGTTACTAGAGCATATTATGTGTATTACATGCCTCTGATACACTGATGCAGGATGTAGATGTCCCTCTATTTGATTCCTGGACCGTCTGCAGACGTGCAAATCCTTTATATAACTTAGAATAGAATTTGCATATAACTTACACAGATTCCCCTCTTGTAAACTTTAAATAATCTGTGGATTACTTATAATAGTGAATACATGTAAACGTAGTATAAAAAGGTTGTTGTATCATGTAGTTTACGCAGTAATAATAAAAAAAAGTCAACACGTGTTCAGCACAGACTTAGCAGTCATAGTTCTGCCTGCATTTTATGATCTGCCATCAGTTGGATTCATGAATGCAGAAGCCATGTATATGGAAGGCTGACTGTGTCATTTTTTTATGTAGCTGTGGACTCAGTTTGCTACTATTTAGTTGAAATTTTTGTGTCTAAGATGTGTATGAGAAAGATTGATCTGTCATTTTCTTCTCTAATGAGCTGTCTGTTTTTTTGCCCAGCCCCAGAATATGATCAATTACCATGAAAGTGTCCACGCACATTTTTAAAACATTGTTAATTTTGTAATCATTGAGCCCATTTTCAACTGATGAAAATTTAATTTTTGATGTCTTATTTTTCTCTTGTGTAATTGCTATTCATTTTCTTATTTTGCAATTTCCAAATATTTTCCTATCTATTTAACTGTTACATCTATGATTCCCTAGAGATGCTTTCTTTTATTTTGTTATTTTTAAATTCCTTGCTTGCTGAGTCCAACAAAAGTTATTTGAGGGTCTTTTTCTGATGTTTTATTTTTCTCCTTAGGTAACATTTTCCTGTTTCTTTGCACACTTTTTTGCTTTAACTGAGACATTATTGATTGCAGGTTATAGACATTCTGGATTCTATTATCTTCATATGAAGACTGTTAGGTTTCATTTTGAGAAGTAATGCCTCATCATATTAACCCTGTTATTAAGCTCCTTTAAGACATTTTTTGTTACTATACATTTCAATTCTAAAACTTTTATTTAAAGTATTTTTTCAGTTTCTCTTTCTTTATATCTGACTTTCTGTTCATTTTGTGGTGTTTGTCTTTACTTCATAAAGCATATGGCTATAATAGCTGTTACAAAGACATAGTTTTCTAATACCTGTGTTATCTTGAGGTTGACTTATGTTGATTGCCTTTGCCCTTGAATATTCTTTATGTTTTCTTGACTTTTTTGTGTGTGAAACAATTTTTGGATAGTATCATGGACATTTTGAGACTATTATCAGACTCTAGGGTACGCTTAAAACTTTTGGGGAATATTTATTTTATTTGTTTTTGTTGACAGTTGACCTGATTAAGTTGAGGTAGCAAGTTTCCTACAGTCTTCTGTGGACTCTGTCATGGTATATGTCGGTAGCCCCCAGGCCTCATGTGTTTGCATTGTGCATTTATGATTCATTCATTGTCTAGCACTTGGATTGATGGTGTCAGTGCTACACCTGCCTAGGGGTGGAGCTAACATATAACATAATGGCTGGAAGAAGGCGTGTCTCTCTCTATTGCCAGTTCCCTGCTGTTTGCAGCCACCATGAATTGTGGCCTCGTCATGCCACCTTGCCTTGGAGCCAACTGAGTGTAGACTGAAACCTCCAAAATCTAAGAAATAAACCTTTCCTTTCCCAACTTTGGGCATCAGGTGTTTTGTTTCAGTGATGAGTAAAAAGTAACTAAGACAGGCTCTTATTTTAAGGTCAGTTTAATGTGCAAAACCTTGGCAGACATTTTGGTCTTCCTTGTACTTGCATCACCTAGAAGTGCCTAAGATCTGTTTGATTATCTATACTGTTCTGTTTAGTTCTCAAAATTTTAATGACATTTATTCAGTAAGTTCAGAGGTGAACCCACATAGAGGTTTAAATGATCCCTTGCTCTATTTTGTCCTCTCTGTCATCTTGCTGCCTAGTTAATGGAGGCGTTAGCCTTGTTGTACTGTTTAATGCTTTCCATGACTGGGTTTGTCTCAGAGGAAAGCAGGGAGAAAATGAGTTTGAGGTGGATTGCAACTGCCACCATAGCCTGTTGTGGGCTTGCAGGTTTGTTTCTGGAGCTTATGTAGGATGGGCCTGAGCAGTTCCAAACAAAGTTATCTTAAAACATCCCCTTCCCTTTCTACCTTCAGACAAGTAAGAGTGGGTTTTGTCTTGGAGCATTTTCTGTCTGCATTTGTAGTTCTGAGATATAGTGGAGAATGGAGAAAGTGATATAGCTGTAAGACAATAACAAAAATAGAGATCTCACTATCACAGGTTGTTTAGATTTCATCCCAAATCCTCCTTGCCATTAGTGACCTTTAAAGCACTCCTTTGGCTGTTTTGTGTATTCCACCCTTGGTTTTTAGTTATAACCATAGAAAGAGATTGACTGATATGTGCTTAGTTCATTACTCTAAACCAGAGGCCTCTATATTACATACCACACATGTTGTGTTGAGATTTGATAAAAATTTCTCGTGTATATAATGTTTTATGTGGACCTGTTTCCTTTAGATGGAGAGAAATAAATTTTGAGCACTTCTGTTGCATCTCTGTCTTATTTCATGCTTTAAGTTTTCCTAGGCAGATAAGCTATTAAAATATGTTTTTAACAAAGAAAAAATTTTAAAACCTAATATGATGATAATGATAGTGACTTCTGAAAATGTGATAACTTATATATTTCATTTATTTATCAAGTTTAGGAAATTTTCAGTATCATTTTCTTCTACCTAGATGTAGATTTCAAAAAGATAAACTATGCCTGTCTTCTTGAACTCATATTTTCCCCTTCCTTCAGGCTGTTTTGTCTTTCTTTCTGCTTTTCACTCTTATCTTTTCATCCCCCAAAGACAATGACCTCACTTTGTCCTTCAGCATACTCTTTTTTATTTATATGACTCAGACTTAAGGAAATGTTTTAAATCTTTTGATGTGTATCTTTCTAGTATTTTTCATATTGATATATATACACACATACAGAAAGTTTTAAAATGTATTTTATACCTCAAATAAGATGATATTATACATAGTGTTTTTTTGTTTTATTTTGTTTTTTTGTACTCGGAATCAAACTCAGGATCTTGCGCTTTCCAGGCAGGCGCTTATACCACTGAGCTATATCCTCAGCCCTTCCATAGTGTTTTATAAATTGATTTTTCCATGTAATGTGTAACTTTCATTACAAAGGATTTCTACACCATCGTATCAACTCTTTTGATAGAACCTCACATTTTTAAAATCATCTTGCTGAGCTATATGAGGAGTAATATAAATATGGTATGTTTAAATAAAATCATTATAGTAAAACATACTGCATTAATCCTCCTTGAAATAATCCCCCTCACTTGCAGCACATTTATCCCATCATTTTTGTCACTTCCTGAAGTAGCACTCACTGTTTTTGTGAGTGTCTTTAGTCATGCTCTCATAGCTGCCTTCATGTCCTTAATTGATTCAAAACATTTTTCTTTCGTGGTTATTTCTTATTTTAAGGAAGTACCAGATTTGGTGAATAAGGCAGATGAGGATACACCATGATAGTTTTACAAGCCTGCTTTTCTGTTGGGTGTGCATAGCAGCAGCATCCACTGTATCTTTGATCATATCTCATAAAGATACTTTATGAAAGAGAACTTCCAAAAATACTTCAGAAACTGGAAAGAATGATAGGCTAGGTGTATTCAAAGCAAGGGGGAGTATTTTGAAGCAGATTAATGACATTGTGTCTTTTACTATAGCAAATTATATATTTACATTTTTCAGTTACCTCTTATAATAAAGATCATTTGTATCTTTGCCTAGAAACTGCTATAGTACATAATTGCTTAAAATGATTATTAACCTTATTATTAATTACTATTATTATAACTAATAATTATATTAATAATAATAATATTAATAATTATTATATTATTAGCCTAAGGGAAAAATTAAAATATATAGTATAATTTGGAAATGATCAGCATTGAACTTGCAGAGCAAAACAGAACAAGTAGAAGCACCAAGCTACTAATCTTAAAATATGTATCACTATACATGACAAGGGATTTTGGCTAATTCTCGGAGGATGCCTGAGTTACCCAGGCCTGAAGAAAGACAGAGTGAGGTAGAGTTTATATGTTGGAAAAAGAAAAATTTTCCTGGAAGAAGAAAGTCTTCACCGAAAGCCTCAGTGGCTAGAGAAAGTAAGGGTATGATGGAGGAAATAAAAATACTGTGACTTGAAGGCATGGTAAATGATAACTGAAGAAATAAACAGGAGCCACATCATTTTGTTAGAATCTTTCAAAGCCCTCATTAACTACTGTTTGTTCCATGAGACCATACTTTCTCAGCTAAAAGAAGCCCCTTAGCCTCTAAATCATCATGGCACTTGACCATTCCCCTCTCAAGGTACTGATCTCACTTTAAGTGTAACATTATTGTTTTTTTTTTTAATTCATGTTATTTTTTGTATTTTCTAAATTCCTTAGAATGAGGATTATTCCCAAACATCTTTTTTCCCCTTGTTGCTTGTAGTAGATGGTTAATAATTGTAGAATCATTTAGTGAATAGGTAGTAAATATATTTAGTAGATACTTTATAAAAAGGAAGATAAGAAATGTTACTCAAATTCATTCTTTCTGAGCACAGAAGGAGGAGAAATAGTATTCCTATGAAGAGCCTAATGTTATCTTCGAATGAGCTCTTGTATTCTTTGTAAAGTTCCACATCTATAAAACTGATGGAATGTAGATTCTCTCGGGATACATGTTTTAACAGTATGTAATATATTACTTCTTTAATACAGTAGACAACATGCAAATTATATTTCATTATAATATAGTGATCTCCCAAGGCCAGTAGGTTTTAATAAAAAATACCACATTTGTATAATATACTTTCTTTGAGTATTTACATTTAATAAATATTCTTCTCAAATCTATTCAGTAAGTATAACGGATGGAGATGAAGCACAGTCCTGTTTTACGAAGCTTTCTTCGAAGGTACCTTTGGGAAACCTCTTTTGTAGTTCATATTTGAATTGTGCACTATTTCAGAAATATAAATGTTTCCTGCTGAGTTATTATAGCATACAATATTTAAAGCAGTTTACTAGAGTGTTTCTGCTGACCTATCCAAAGCAAGCATAGATAATTTATTATTATTGCACAAAATGCTGGTGGTTTATTATCATTACTATTATTGTACTTTATTCATTTAAGTGTCAGTGTTTTGTAGCCTTTTAGCTGTTGATAAACATTTTGTTGGAAGTATACCAATTTCTCCCTGACGTGGGGAGAAATATGATTAGCCAAAACCTCTAAAGATACTGAGAGAGAACTGAGTACATACTTACTATAGCTTTTATAATTTAAAACCATTTTAAGTTTCTATATACATTCCAATGTGTATTATTTATTTGATTTGCTTATCAGTTATATATCTCAGCATAACAAATTAACTCAAACCTCAGTGGCTTAAAATAATATTTATTATCTTATGATTCCTGTGGCCACTAATCCAGGCAAAGCTTAGCTGGGTTCTCTGGCTCACAGTGTCTCACAGACCTGTAATCAAGGGTCAGCTGGCTGCAGGTATTTCTGGGCTTGACTGGAGAAGGATCCCCTTCCAAGCTCACTCACTCATGTGGTTGTCGGCAAGATTCATTTCCTTACAGGCTGCAGGCCAGAGGCCTCCTCACTGTTTGCCATGTGAGCTCCTGAACAGGGCAGTGTGCAGCATGACATCTAGCTTCACTGAACCCGAAAAGACTGGGAGGGAGGGAGGGACACAGGGAAGGAATTTAGGGAAGTGAACAAACTGTACCTTGAGTCATTCGATTTCTGTATATAAATACTGGAAATTGATGTAATTACTAAATGTCAGGGTATAACCAAAAACCCCTACAATAAATATATGAAGCTGAGAAGTTAGGCACTTACGGGTGATGCCAAGTTTCTGAAGTATTGGGTTATATGGTCATGGCTAAATTGTTTTCCAAAGTGTTTATGCTATTTTACATTCCCAGTAGCTGTGAGCGAGAATTATCATTGCTGCATATTCCCTCTAAAATTTGACATTCAAGTTTTTTAAAATTTTAAATAAAAAAACACTAAAAACAATGGTGCAAAATTTCAAAGTAAGATTGTAGGAGGGTAACAGTGGTTAGTATGTCGTGCACCATTATTTTCAATGTAGTTGCTCTTATTACAAGCTGTAGGCATGAAAAATTGATCAAACAATACAAGCATATACCTTTCTTTTCAATGAACTAATACCAATTAGTAGTATAACTATCTTAACTGTATGTCTGTATATCATGTATATGTGTATATATATTTATTTATTTTCCCTTTTTCCTTCCTTCTTTTCTTCTTTTTCCCATCTCAGTTTCTCTTTCCTTTCAGGCATTCTTAGATTTTAGCCATTTTAGGTAATGTGCAGTGGTATCATTTGATAGTTATAAACTTGTCATTTTCCTAATAATCAATGATGTTAATGTTTTTATCTGCTTCTTGGACATTGGCATATATTCTTTTGTGAATTACTTGCTTGAACATTTGGTAAAATTGACAATATTCCCCCAGTATTGTAAGTTTATTTCTGGGCTCTTTGGTTCTGTAATAACTGTTTTATCCAGATTATGCTTATATCATTATCTCTACATTTCTATGTCTGTTTCTATTGACTGATTTTTCTACTGACTGTGGGTCTTATCTTTGCATTTTTGTCACATCTAGTAACTTTTCTGACAGGCAGTTAAGTTAGTTCTTTAGCAGCCTGTTTTAAAGCTTTGATAGATTAGAGTAGCCTTTTGATAGGTTCAGAATAGACTTTACTGATTTTTTGCTGCCACTGCTGTTAAAGTGTGACACTACAGCAGTCCCCACTGAATTTCACACATGTATACGGTGGCTTCTCCTCTCTGCCTGGGCATAATTGGAACCTGGTACAGCCCTGTGTGAACTTGGAGGAATTTCTACTTGCAGATTTCCAGTCATCCGTCATCTAACCTTGTACCCACTCTCCCACCCTTAGCCCGAGCTTGTCTTATATTACCCCACTGGCTTAATACTCTCTGTAGACTTGTAGAACTTCTCTAGTGTCTGGTGCTTTCTCTATATTTTGCTTCACAGATTCCACCTATCGTGTCCTTCCTGAAATCTATTTTCTCCCCTCCCTTAGTTTCAAGACTTCATTTCTCTGCTTGGATTATTCCTTTTTTTGAACTGCTGTTCAAGCATTACTTTCAACAAAAATGTAGTAATCTGAGAGCTCATTTCCTTCCTTTCAGAGATTACAGTCCTGGCATTGCCTGCTGTCAAACATGAAAACCATTTTTTCATACATTTTATTCTATTTTCTAGTTACTAATAGTTACCCTGTTACTGCATTATGATTTTTTTAAAAATTAAATTTTTATTCTGTTTAAGATTCATGTATTTTCTGTATTAAAGATATCTTTCTATTTGTTGCAAATTTATCTTCTGTTTGTATTTGGTGTTTTGGGGGGATGCTCAGGCATAGTCTTGTGCTAGAGACAAATTTTTAAGTCATTAACACTGTAGCTTTTACTTCTTTTTCACATTTATTTTAAATATTTGTATTAATACAACATATGGAAAAGTACATTGTATATATAAATACATACATTGAACAAATAGTTTTAAAGGGAATAACAATGTTATTGTGACAAGTGAAAGAAACAAAAAATCATTAACACCTGGGAAACCCCCTTTATGAGCTCTTCCCACCCCCGGGAGCCAGTCTTTTAGAGCAGTGTAGGACACAGGCGTAGGGGAGGTCCAGTAGCTAGCCTGCACCATCTTTCTTGTGCATTCACAAACACTGCTTGTTCCCTTGTGAGCACCATTGTGCCCCAGTACCAGACACTGAAACATCCCAGCTTCTCGGCCCGTCATGTAACAAACACATAAACCTAATATAAAATAAAATGGCTAGTGTAATCAGTATTGTTCCATTTCCATTTTTGTTTTTCTTTGTGCTTGGTGGCTTGTACTATGGCATTACCACACAGTGAAGAATGAGTTTTAAAACTCACGTAAACTGCTGTGGAGAACTGCAAAGGGCGGACTCACAGCTGAGGCAACTGGAGAGGCTTTAGAGAAGACGGAGTGTGTGAGCTTGGGTATGAAGTGGTTCTCAGAGCTGGCTGTTCACTGGAGACATTTAAGGAGCATTTAAACCCAGCAGAGCCTGGTTTTGCCTACAGAGATTCTAATTGTTTGGAGGAGTTTGTTTGTTTTTCTTCATACTGCGGATTGAACTCTGGACATTTGCACTGAACTACATCCCTAGCCCTATTTGATTATTTGAGACAGGGTCTTGCTGAGTCACCCTGGCTGGGCTTCAGCTTGCTATCCTCCTGCCTCAGACTCCCACAGTGCTGGAGTGACATGTGTTTGCCACCACTACTAACTTATTCTGGCAATATTTGCAGGGTCTTTAGGTGATTCAGATGTGCAGAAGTGTAGAACCTTAGGCTAGACAAGCATTCTCCTTAAACTAAGAACAGTATAGAATTCCTTTTCTGCTGACCTCATTGAGTAAGGTGGAGTTCATAATTGTAATCTTATGAAAAAGTTAACTGAACTTCCAATAAGTAATTCCAGTCTACGACTTACAGTGCAGTCCACAGTGAGAATAAAGAAATGAATACATATCTGTAGATGGATGTAGGGAACCAAGGAGATCCTAAGTTCAGTTAGAACAATAGCTCACCTGAACAATAGCCACAGGTTTTATTTGTGAAGGGGGAAGTGGCTCATGATGAGTGACTGTGAGAAAGGCCAGAAATATGTGAGTGCTGTGAACTGGGCTAGGTAGAGGGCCTGATAGCACCTCTACAAAATGCAGAGAGAGAGATATGCAGAAAGAGTAATCTTCATATCACAGATTGAGGAAGTATCTTGTGTTTTGGGGTTCATGCTTCGAATTTGATGTCTACTCTTCACGCCTTGAGACTTCATAGATTCTTTCTCAAGCCTCTCTCAGCAGCATCACTTGGCCTAACTCACATATCCTACTTGGGCTCTAGGTAGGGCATCACTGACCTGTCTATGGCTTTAAAGGCTACGTGGCAGTACCTCAGCTAGACCCATTTGCATTGCTTTAAGCCAGTTGAGGAGATTAAAAAAAAAAAATCTTAGCCAGCTCTGTACATGTCAATATGCAGGAATGGGGCCAGGTTTAGCCAAACTAGAGACAAAGGCTCTTCTTGAAAGAAGAGCTATCCTTATCATCCTCTATAGAATAGATGTTTTGTTGTTGATAGTGGTTTGTTTCTGTTTGCTTAAATTTTCTAATATACCATGAAATGACTGCTATTTTGATAAAATACAATGAAAATGAATTACTATAAAAATGAGAAACACACATAAAGTGCAAGCCTCAATGTTATATTCAACAGATGTACAATAACTGAATACAGTTGCTATTAAGATGTCAGAATGTTTGCTCTTGTTTCCGTGTTTGTTGTCACTAGCGTTAAACTGAGTTCAAGGGCTGGTGGTAGTCTGCACATCAGACTTGAAGTAGTGGTGATATAGAAGGCAGCATAGTAAGAGTCCTGCTGTGAGTGAAGGAAGTGTGAATCATAAGAGGAGAGGTTGAGTTCAGAGCATATAGGGCCTTGAGTGCTGGGATAAATAGCTTGGCTTTTATTCTGCAGGCATTGGGGAGCCAGAAAATTCTCAAAAGGATGGTCTGATTGGTAACACCTGTATAGTGGATTTATAGTGAGAACACATGGTTAACAGGGAGTTGAAAATGAAAGGGGTATAGTAAGTAAACTAAAACAGAAACTGTATTGAGTATATAGAGAAGTCACTCTAGAAATGCTAATTAGAGGATGCAAGGATTTAAGCTAGCTAGTCACTCAAGTTTAAATGATCCTTAAAACACAATTAAAAGCTAAAACAAAACAAAACCAACCTAATGTATTTTCAGAAACCACGCAGATAGAAGACCCAAGAAAACAATGGCGAGGGGAACAGGAGAAAATGCTCAAGGACTATCTCTCAGTGGCTCAGGATGCACTCAGGACCCAGAAGGAGCTGTACCATGTGAAGGAGCAAAGACTGGCTTTGGCCCTAGACGAATATGAACGATTAAATGATGCCTATAAGGAAAAGTCAAGTTCTCGCACAAGCCGTAAGTATAGTATATTTGTTGAGACTCTAAAACTACAGATGAAATTTTAGATAGTAGAAGACCACTTACACTTCAGTAGGGTTTAACCATGAGAGGTGAGGAAACCTGCACATTTCTCAGTAAAACCCCTCATCCCTAGTCCAGATAAAAATCTCCCCATTTGAGGCTGGATGTGGTGGTGCACACCTGTAGTCCCAGCACTCGGGAAGCTGAGGCAGGAGAATTGCTGTGAATTTGAGAGCAGCCTGGGCTACAAAGTGAGTTTAAGGCCAGCCTGAACTGCACAGTGAAACTCTTATCTAAAAAAGACAACAAAACCAAACAAAACTCCCTATTTGGAGCTGATACATACCTCATTTTTGTACTTGTCACTGCCTGATTGCCTTTTGTTCATTTATGAATTAATTTTTACCTTTTCAGAATAGGTAATTTGGCCTTTTTGCTACTCTTGTACAATATTTTTAGTGCATAGACACTGGAACTATTAGAACATAGTTCATGTTGCCTGCCACTCCCCACTCCAACTTGAGCCAACTGATTTCTTCCATGTCTCATGCATTGATAATCTAGAGCTGATCTCATTTAAAGAAGCAACTATGATGGGCTGGAAAGTTCTGCTTAAATTATAAGTTTTTGGATAATGCAAAGCCCTAAGACGCTGCATCTGCACGATAATTCTCTAAAGACATAGTGTATGTAAAATACAGAAGAAATTTGTGAGATTCCTTTTTCCTGAATGTTTAAAAAATTAGAGTTTTGAAAATTACTTTTCATACTTAGGTGTCTGACAACAAAAGAATTACAAAAGAAAGTAATATCCATAGAACAATATGAATCTTACTTATAAAGCCAGTAAATTCTAAGTTTAAAACTAGTTATACAATTGTAAAATAATTAAAATAAATTTTTTTTCTCTTTGAAAAGTATTCTCAGGATCTTCATCCAGTACTAAGTATGATCCCGATATCTTAAAAGCTGAGATCTCTACTACGCGATTAAGGGTAAGAAGCTTTTATTGTAGTTCTACATTGACTACTACATCCATAGCCTGTGAAGGCCCTGTCTAGTTATCTCACATTTCTATTCTTTGTAGGAAATGTCTCCATTTACTCCTTCTGAGTGGTCTTTTCTCCCTTTGTTTTAACAAGTTCAGTGTTTGGGATTGTCTTTGTTACTGAGGCAAAATATATTTCATCATTGGGGTTTTTGTTGTTGTTGTTGCAGGAAGAATAATATTGAAGCCAAATTTGAGTATTGACATCTTTCTTTTCCTCATTGTGCTAAGTTTTGTCCTAAATAGTTAAGCCAACTTACTCTTTTGTCAGCCAACTGTGCATTTAAAGGTGTTTGCAATTTGTGTCACCATGCCATTCCCTTTGTAAGACAAACTGTAAGTTTTCCATAATTTCTTACATACATTGGTTGTGATCTTTTTCTAAATCTTTTTTCTAAATTGAGCAGTGTTAAGGTCAGAGCTTATTTATTCTTCATTTTGGAGGTATTATAAGCTGTTTACTATGCAAAATACTCATGCAACTAATGCCAGAGTCATAAGATAATTACCAAGACCACATAAGCTTCCATGTGTCCCTTTATTGTTATTACTTACCATCCTCTTCCTAAAAGCAGTATGAGCCTCATTTATATTGTAGGTTAATTTTTTCCTGCTTTGAAGTTTGTAAAACTGTAATGCCACGATATGTATTATTTGATAGTTTCTTTTTTTGTTTTTTTGTTTCATCAGTTGGTTTTGTTTTGTTTTTTGAGACAAGTTCTTGCTATGTAGCTCAAGTTGGCCTTGAATTCACTGTGTAGTTCAGGCTCTCCTTGAACAGGTACTCCTTCTGTCCCAGTCTCCCAAATGCTGGAACTGTAGGCATACACCATCATACCCAACGTAATGTTTTCTTTTATTTAAGAACATTTCACGATGCACACACATTCACTTTTATTATCATTTATCTTTCTGCTTTGGTGTACATACCATAAATTCTTTATCCTTTCTACCATTAACGTACATTGGAGTTCATTTCAGTTTCTGATTATTAACAATTATGCCACAGTGTACATAATGTATATATTGTTGTTAAAGGAGTAGAATTGCTATGTCAAAAATATATGTATTTTAATGGATACTGCCAAACAGTATCAACCTTTCTTACTGTCTGCACTTTGATTCTGCATTACTTCATGCACACGGAAAAAGGAGCATGAAAAGGTTTATGTAGAGGTTGGGGGGTGTAACTCCTGGTTGAAGTCTGTGCTTAGCATGTACGAGGCCTAGGTTTAGTCCCCAACACTGAAAACAAACAAACAAACAAAAACCAAAAAAACTGAGGTACATTTACTGGAAGTAAAGTCTTACTTCAATTTGAATTTCTTTCTTTTTTTTTTTTTAAATAATTTTATTTAAAGAGAAAAAAACAAAACAAAACAGAATAAAGGGTAGCAACAATACAGTGTTCCAAGGAAAAGAACAACAACAAAAAAACCTAAGAAATTATTACTTGACAAATTGCATACTGACTTTGTGGAAATAGTTGTTCAAATTACAAAGTTAAAACATGTAAAGTAGACATTCAAACAGTGAGACTGTTAACGATTCTGCTCCACAATCTGACAAAAACAGCAATATGGTCATCCATCTTACCCACTCAAATATACATGCAATTATATCAAAAGGGTAAAATTAAACACAACAAAACAGAGCAAAGCGGATCACAAGAAAGCAATGTGTAAGAGACAAAATTTTCAAAACTAGACAATTGGAGATATTCACTCTCTATCATATTGACTCTTGTTTTCTTCCAAATAGTTGTCCATATTGTCACATACAGGGAATTCACATGAAACAACCTAGTATGGAATTGATCTGAGCAGGACGAGGAGGGCATTTCAGGTCTTGAAGACCAGACATTAGGGAAGCCAAGAATGGCTGTCATAGTGTGTCTCATTCTCCTCAAAACAGCTGTCCATAACTTCATGTGTGTTGAACTTAAACAAGGCAAAGCAAGCCAAGATTACTTTGAACTAAAAGTGATAGTTTTGCTGGACTTCACATTATGACATTATGGAATCAGCACTGGGTATTGTGTAGTGTCTCTTTTTCTTCAAAGTAGTTGTTCATTTCAACATGTGTTACATAGTTGGCTCTCGTAAACTGTTTATAAACTCTACATATGCATGAGTCTCTACATGTATATCTCTCATTTCTGTATTAGCAGGAAAAATAAAACAAAGCAAAATAAAACAAAACAATTCCTAGAAAAGCATGAGGCAGAAAAGTCACATAAAACCGCAATACAAGGTGATCTACAATGGTTACCATGATGTCTCAGCAGTGTATAACAACATTAATAAAAACGAAGCATTGGAGACATTATAAGACTTCAAAAGCAAGTAGTAATCAAACCAGAGTGGGTATCTTAGTGAATCTTGTCATCTTCAGTGTAGTTGCCTATACTCTTAGACTTGATGCTATCAATCATAACAGATTTAAATAAAATCAGTCAATACAAAGTAGCAATCTAACAAACCAGATTCAAATAAGATCAGTCATAATAAGACAGTATAAGTTATAAAGGGCTTCAGATTAAGTTGAT
>PVJX010031721.1:0-20950 GCA_004027295.1 Dolichotis patagonum
CTCACACCACAATTTCCCACCTCCCAATTTCAACAGTTTCCAGAACAATCCCAGTTCTTTCCCGCCCAGTGCTAACAACAGCAGTAGCCCTCAGTTTAGGCATCTGCCTCCTTATCCACTGCCAAAGGCTCCCAGTGAGCGGAGATCCCCAGAAAGGCTCAAGCACTATGATGATCACAGGCACCGAGAGCACAGAGATCACAGTCACGGGCGAGGTGAGAGGCATCGGTCCCTGGATCGGCGAGAGCGAGGCCGCAGCCCCGACAGGAGGAGACCAGACAGCCGCTACCGCTCCGATTACGACCGAGGGAGGACACCGTCCCGCCACCGCAGCTATGAGCGCAGCAGGTGAAACCACATGGGAGTTCCGTGTGGGACAGCAGAGACCTGACCCAGCCATTTCCACTCCTGCATGGTGCCCAGCAAAAAATCTGTATTTCTCCCTATGAAAGGAAAGAAATACCATTTCGGTCCCAGTTTTCAGGAGAAGGGCAGAACAGCCATGTAAATAAATTGATATCAAGAAAAAACAGTTGAGAAGCTTTCCAAAATTACCAGTGCAGATTCAATGGTATAAACCTTTTACTCTGCATAATATACTTGACATTTCAGTCATCATGATCCTGTGACAGTGAAAGTTTTTTTCTGTGTTGTCAGAGGTTTCATTAGGGTCAGTACAATCATCATGTCAGTACAACATCTGAGTTATTTTGGAATTGGTGGTGTGTGTATGTTGTCAGCTGAGAATCAAAACTAGTAGTTCACAAGCAGAGCTTGCTTCCTGATTTTTAGGGGACATGAAAGTTTATTGTACATTGTTGCCGATTTGCTTAGTTCCTTTGTAAAAGGAGGTTATTAGTTACATGTCACTATAGTTGCAGTTTTCAAAATAGCTTTTGGTCTACTTTTGTTGCATGGAAATGTACTCATGCTGAGGAAAGTTGTCTTTGAAAACTGTAGCTCTATTCTAGAGTTATATTTGGTTTTTTCAAAAACTAAATTTCTGTAAGCACAAGAGAAAATGTTGAGTGGGCATTCTTAAAACTGGGACTCTAGGTGGGCTTCTAAATACCCTGAAGTCCCTTGCATAGTTTTACAGTTTCTATTGGAAGCTAGTGACAGATTATCCAAGAGGTGGGTGTGAACTTGTGACTTCAAAAAGCTAAGACCCTCTGGCTTATATGAAAAATAAGAAAGGCACGTAATCATTGTAGCTTATTTATGTTGCTAGTGAACTACCCTGAAGATTCGAGGCTCCCAGCTGTCAACCTAGTAGCAGTGTGTGTCCGCATTTTCTGTCTTTGGGGAGATTGTGTGAAACGTGCTTGTGCTCTCAGACCAGGCACTGCCCTTGTGGGGTGGTGGGGAGCTGGTCTTGGTTCCTGTTGTGAATCCATAGCTGCTTACGAGCATCAGTTCATGTCTTGGTTTTCATGCTTCTATTGGGCTCAATTGATTCACTTCTGCCTGAGTTTTTGCTGGTATGGTGACTGGTAGTGGTTGTGTTCTGTCCTGAAGAGACCAACTGGTGTTTGGGAGGTTCGAAAGGAAACTACCTGGACTTAGCTGGAAAGTGACAGGGAACCTGTGTCTTGTGAGATGATTCACTTCTGATGGGTCAAGGCTGCGCGAGGATTGGTAGATTTTTAAAAATCTTTCACCATGAACTATTGTTTCCGGTTAATTTTGTTCTTAGTGTTCTGTGATGGACTGGTTGGCAGAGGCCTGCCACAGTTTATTTTACAGGTTTATGAAAATCTAAACTTGAAAGCATTTGTAAATAGTTTTCTTTAGGCATTCAAATGATTGTTAATTCATGTCTCTGGGAAAATATTTTGCTGTAGACATTGTAGATAGGTGGTATGTGCCCCTCTGTATTTTGAAGTGTTGTCGTTAGAGGTATTGTCAGGGCTCTGCGGTAAATCTAATTCTTCCAGCCAGGCTTCAACTTTCCGTTCTGTGTTTGAAGAAACTGAGATGTGCTGTAAACTGAGGATTTACCAGTAAGGATAATCAAATGCCACAGTCTATTATCCTGAACCACGCTCCTGCACTGTGAAGCATCTCTGATTTTCTCAACTGACATTTAATTGTATTGCAGTTTTTTGGGTTTTTTTTTTGTTTGTTTGTTTGTTTTTGGTACCAGGAGTCAAACTCATGACCTCCCACTTGCCTGGCAGTCTTTTTTTTTTTTTTTTTTTTAATAATAAATATGCTTAGGACATTTGCCCTGGAGCTGCCTTGGTGATCCAGCTGTATTATAATCAAAGCTGTATTATAATCAGGGCAAGCCAAGTCCTACCATAACTACTAAAAGTGTATCCGGAAGACCCGAAACTTAACAGGCTGGTCCATTGGATTGCATCATGCTGATGTGGATTCTATATTCTGTCCTTCACTCCTTCTCCCTCTGCTTCTTAGTGCAAGCAAATCCATCTTTTTCTATTTCCATGTTCCTTCTCTTTCTCCTGTTCCACATATGGTCAGGTAACAATTGGAAGATTGCTTGAGGGGAAAACTTTCTAGAGAAGGCTTGTGAAGAGGCGATTGTGTGTATTTGCTGCCATGAAAGATCCGGGTGCCCTAGGAAATGGGAAGCGGGGCAGCAGGTACAGTGCACTGAGCGATCCCGCCTACAGCTTGGTGAGGGGCTCGAGGTGGGCTTTGCCCGGCTGAGTGAAGCCAGCACATGATGTTTTCCTTGGCTGTCTTGGGGATAGCCACTGTGTAGCCGTTGGAGAGCTAGCATAGTGGACCTAAGGAACATCTTAATGCCTGCAAACAAGGAAGAAACATGAGAAAAGTAACACTGACGTCGTTTCTGGCTTTAGATTGGATTTATAGTGTTAGGCAATTTACATCCACATTAGGCTTTTCCATTTCTATCTGTACTTAGGTTAGTAGCAATTATGGTTCAAAGTGTTGTAGTTGTTGTTATTTTGGTGACTGCAGGACTTCGTGTAGCTAGGCATATATTCTACCACTGAGCTGTATTCCCAGCCTTTTAAAAACTTTTTTCATTTTGAGATAGAGACTCATTAAGTTGCCCAGGCTGGCCTTACACTTGAGACCCTTCTGCCTCAGCCTGTAGCTGAGATTACAGGCTTGCACTACCATGTCTGTCAGTAGTTTTGTTCGTAAATGTGAAGTCCTATTGCCTAAGTGTAAAAAACAAAGGAAATTACAAGAGTATCCTCTTATTTAGAGTGTGTATTTGGAAATATAGGCAGTCATTCTCTTTTAGCAACTGTGTCATTACAGTCACATTAAATCACTGACACATAGCACCATTCACTAACTTTTACAGTTGAAATTTACTACCCAAATGTAAACTAGAATTTTAGAAAACTATCAGAGGAAGAATGTAAAATTCTTGTTTTATTTTGGGGAGCTAGTATGTACCAGACGTTTGTACCTATGTCACGAGCATATTATTCAAAGGAATCTTTTTTTAATTTTTAAAAATGTTTTATTATTGCATGTTTGCAGTACATAATGACTACCTTCATTATGGGGCTTTTTGAGAGTAAGAATCTTTAGGTGAAAAAATAGTTTTTATCTTAATTTCTAAGCAGTTACTGATTCTCATCAGCTTTGTAAGTTTTGATTTCAGTGTATTGACATTTCTTCTATTTGGATATGTTTTTGGGGGGTTATTGTTGTTGTTGTTGCTTTGAGACAGGATATTACATTGTAGCCCAGGCAGTTTTGAACGTATGTGGCCCAAGCTGGCCTCAAACCTGTAGTCTTCCTGCCTAAGCCTCCTGGGCACTAAGATGTAGGTGTGTGCCACTGTGACTGATTAGTTGGATAATTTTGAATTTAGACATTTTTGTAGTCTTTTTGCTCATCTCTAACCTGAAAAATCCAAATCCAAAATGTCTATAACCTTTTGAGCATCTGGATAATGCATAAATAGCTTTAGAGTTTTGAACATTTCAGGTTTTCAGATTGGGTATCCCTAATATTCCCAAATATTCCAAAGTCCAAAAAACTTTGAAATGTGAAACACTTTTGGTCCCAGCATTTGCATAATACTAAACCTGTATAGCATTTCCACCAATTGTAACATTGTTTGGTTACTTCTCTTGATTTGTAGTTCTGATTCAAACATACTGGAATTCACCTTTTTGTTTCAGAGCTTCATTATATTATTAAACAGACTCAGAATTATTATTATTATTATTATTATTATTATTTTTGTTTTTTTGAGACAGGGCTTGCTCTGTAATTCAGCCTGGCCTTGAACTCACTGTGTATCCCAGACTGGCCTTGAACTCACAGAGCTCCTCCTCAGCCTCCCAAATGCTGGGATTACAAGTGTGCACCATTACAATGGCATATTATGATTTTTTTATTTTGGTTTTTTTGAGGCAGAGTCTTACTAAGTAGTGCAAGCTGGCCTTGAACTCAGTGATGTAGCCCAGGCTGGCCTCGAATTCATAGTGATCCTCCTGCCTCAGCCTCTCAAGTGCGGGGATTAGAGGTGTGAACTACCACCCTTAGCTGAAGCTATTATTATTATTATTATTATTATTGTTATTATTATTATTATATTCCAGTTTTACACTGAAAGACTTTGTGATTCCTTCACTACAGTTTACACTGGGCAAACCCAGCATCTCCAGTCAGGCTTTTTCCCCAGGTAAAAGTAGTGTTCAAATGACTTAATCTGGTCATGTCACAGTTTAAAACTGCAACCCAGGCCTATAACGTGTAAGTGTGTTTTGCATTTTAGAGCCTTGTCCTAATTTTTAATACTATAAAGGCTTGCATCTACATTTATTTGATGGATAAATAGGGTTTTCTAGAAATCAGTAAGCAGAAGAGACTTTGAAAGTAGTTACTGTAGGTTATGTAATCAAAGATTGGCTGGTCGGAAGGTCTTGAGAGAAGGTTGTGATAGAATTCCCTTTATTTGCTTAGCATCAAGTATGACTTCTTTCTCTAAAGCAAATAGCAAAAACTGTCCAAGCTAGTTAGCTTCTGTAAGGAGAAAAGCTCTTTTATCCTCTAAAATTAAGAAGGAATAAAAATGTCCCCTAGTGAGTAGTACCTGAAGACTTGTTAGGTATGGTCTATTTATTTAGGAGATTAATTCAGTAAAAAGATGGTGTTTTTGAGCCTTTCTGTTGAAAACAGCTCTATGTATTGATTCCTTTAAGAGAGCGGGAACGAGAGAGACACAGGCACCGTGACAACCGAAGATCACCATCTCTGGAAAAGTCGTACAAAAAGGAGTATAAGAGATCTGGAAGGTAAGCAAGGAGTTGACGTTAAAAGAAGTTGCAGGATTATTCATGTCCTTGAATTCAGGTTTTGTGCTTTTGCAGAGTACCAGCTATGTCTTGGTAATCACTCAGGATGGCCTATGTAAAGCTAAAATAGCCTAGTATTTCAAAGTTTACTTTCCGATTGTATGGATTATGCACAAAGAAAAGCTTGATCAATTTATGAAAATTAGAAATTATATAAGCCACCTTATTTGACAATAATGATAGAAAACAATGCATTCATAATTCAAGGTATCTTTAAAAAACCTTGAGAATTAATAATTATACTCTTAAATTTATTGACTTTATTTTGAGAAAAAACAAAACTGCAATTATATTTTCTTTAGAAAAATGACATCAAGATTGCTGTAATCCAAAACACACAGCTTAAAACCAGTTCTTGGTCCAGAATTAAAGAAAGTTCATCGTCTTCTGTAATGGTGATTAAGAGCAGCATTCTGGAATCTGAGACATTTAGGGTCATTTATGACCTCTCTCAACTTCATTACTGGGCAGAGTTATCCAAATTTTTAAGCCTCCATGTCTTTATCTGTAAAATAAGAGTTGTATTTACCTTATTAAGTGGTGAAGGCTCACTGAGATGATATACATTAAACACTTAGAACAAGGTCTAATGTCAGTATCAAATAAATGGTAAATAAATATAATTATTATCTGAGCACTGATCTTTAAAAACTGGTAGAAGAAAAACAGAAAAAGGCATTTAAATGTAAATAAATAAATGAGATTGAAACACTACAGCAATACAACTGTATTTAAAAATAAAATTTATTTATTTACAAATAAATGCAAGTGTTGGTTCTTTGAAGGATCATGGGGAAGAGAGCAGTGTGTGTATGCAGCTTGCAGCGTGGAGAATGTTCCAAGAGGGGCAGACCCACAGGCTGGGAAATCAGTTTGAAAGTCTTCTGTAGTAATCCAGACCAGAAATGACCGTGGCCTGCACCAGGCCAGTGACAGTGGTGATGGGGAAAACTAGCCTTCATGGTGGTGGTGTTTATGAAACAGTGGTTGGCACTCAATCAAAGATCAGATGTGTCAAGGGAAAGGAGAATCGAATGATCACCTGAGATTGGTGTTCGTTATTTTGGGTGGGGGACACTGATGAGTTCAGTGTGGGCTATGTGGATTTTGAGGATCTGCCAGATGAGCAGACAGAACTGTGCAGTAGTTAATTGGATATTCAGACATAAAATTTAGAGTAGAGATCCCAGCCCAAGTACTAAATGCTAGATGAGATAAGCCAGAAGGAGTGAGAAGAGGCCCTGAGGACAGGAGACAGGAGGAAAGCAGGATATTGTGTTGGTGGACATCGTTGAGGACCTGTTTAAGGTTGATGATTTTTAATGTAAAGGTACTGGGAATCTCTTCAGTCTAGCAGTCTCTTCTCCAATGCCTGATAGTTTGGGGAGAGGACAGTCCTGGATTCTCTATGTTATAATAAATGATGTAAATGAAAAAATAAAAATTAGAGATGTATATATTGTGAAGGTGGGAAAGTTAGCAGTTAGTTATGGGCACATTGTTAAGAAACAAAGTTTGGAATTTGAAGTTTGAAGTGCCTGAGATACCTTAAAAAAAAAAAGATACTTCTGTTTTAGAATGCCCTTTTCAAAATGTTTAAAAGAGTATTAGTTGATAGTAACAGCTGGCAACCTGATGATCGTCTGTCATTCAGGATCTGTGTGTAAAGGAGATGGGGTGAGGAAGTCTTTTGCCCTGTGATTCTTGACACCTGTAGTAGTAATAAGTATTTGGGGAGATTTGTTTTTTGAACATATCAAAACATCTGTGTCGACCCTATTAGCATTTAATTTCTCTTCCAAGTTTTATGATATCAGATAAATGAATGATTTCCAAGATCATTTTCCTCCTTTGTAAGGATGTTATTGTCTGCCTTCTGGGTTTTGTTGAAGGGTTAAATGAGAGAACTTTAATAAAACGCTTAGTGGAGTGCCAGGCTCACAATAAGCACTAACTACCCCCCCCCCCAAAAAATTAAAAAAGCCACAAGGAGCTAAGTTGCCATCCGCTGTTGATATTTTAATAGCCTTTATAAATACCAAGAAAACAGTTCCTAGTTGGAAAAACAAATTAGATTCACTGCCAAACTTTAATTGAAATTAAATCTCATAATAAACTTCAGAAATACATAGTACAGTGGATAGAAAACTAAAAAATGTAGCTGAGAACAAAGAGGGTGGTATAAATTGAGGGAATATCATATTCCTGTAGTGAAGGACTGTCTTGTTTTTTGTTTTGTTTTGTGTTTTTGGTTTTTTGAGACAGTGTCTCACTATAGTTTAGGCTGGCTTTGAACTCACTATGAAGCCCAAGCAACTGGCCTCAACCTCATGACAATCCTTCTACCTCAGCATCCCAAGTGCTGGGACAGCAGGTATACAGCACCATACCTAGTTAAGACTGGTCTTAAAAACACCAATTTTCTTCAAAATAATCTCTAATTTTAGTGAAACTTCAGTTGCTGAAGTCTGAATTTAGAACTTCATAATTACTCTTTAATTTTCTCTGGACGAGTAGTTAAGGTGGTGAAGGAACACAATAATGAAGGAACACTTTAGTAGTAATGAATGTTTAGAAAGTATATAGTAATTTTAAAAATTTGATAAGGTTATGAATAGATCAGTGAAACATATTAAACACTGTGTAGATATTTCTGCCTTGAAGAGATTGAGTAACAAAATTTAATGTAAAGAGAAATAAAACATAAACATAGCTTTGGGATGGGAAAAGATTTGCAAGTAAAACATTGAGGCAGGAAACAGGAAGAAAAAGATTTTGAGATTTGGCTTTATAAAAGTTACATATAATGATAAATGAATGATATTAAATAGGAAAACAAAGCTGAATGTAGTGGCATATAAAATCAGCACTTTGGGAGGACGAGGCAGTAGGTCATAATGATTTAAGGGAGATTCTGTCTCAAAATAAAAGGTGAAAGGGGTGGGGATGTAGCTCAGTGCAAAGGCCTTGGGCTCAGTCCAGTGCACCGCCAAAACAAACATCCCCCAAAAGCTTGGAAATGCAACAACACAGTACAAATGACAGAAGATAGGCATTGTCTTGATAAAAAGTCTTCCAGTACGTTTTTTAAAAGATTAGAATTCTAATTAAAAAATATTGGCATAGCTTTTGGCTGAGGTGTTCACAAAAATGACATGAAATGTATTCACGTCATAGTGGTAAAAAACTGCAAATGAAATTACTTTTTCATGAGACTGGAAAAGATTAAAATAAACCACACTGATGGGATTCTGGAAATAGAAACTCGCATATTGGTTTCAGTGATGTCTAAATGGAGAGTGGCCACAACAACATATATACACTGGAAAATAATCACAAAGAATAAGGTGTGTTCATGGTTGCATTGTTTACGGTTGGAGGAGAATGTTAAACTAAATGACCGTCATTAGATTTTTAAAATTTTGGTATATACTTCCAAGAGAATAATACATACCAGTTAAAAAAGGTTCAAATACAGATGTATTGAAATAGAGAAGTATTCTCTAGAATAGAGAAGATAAACTATTGAAAAGGGGGGCAGACTGTAGAGTTAAAGAAAAATATATATATATTCATATTCATAAAACATTTATGAAATACTGTTGTTCTTTGGTGTTCTGGATGATTTTTATTTACTTTATGCTTTGTTCTTTTTCTACAATGAACTTATTTTACTTTGACAATTTTTTTTGGTAACAAAACAAAGCACTTATGTTGTAATACATGTGTTCAAAAATATATACATCAATAAGCAATATGTATGATCTTCCTAATCTCCCCTACTAAAAGTGTGCACACACACACACACACACACACACATGCAGATCCCAAAGTCTGGGCAAAGAGGAGATTCCAGATAGTTACACCAGACATCTGCAGACCTGAAGTAGAAGTTGCTGGAGCCATAAACTGACCCCGACACTGGAGTGATGTTTGTTGTGGGAGGCTCTGAGATACCCATAGAGGCTGCTGCAGTCTTTCAAGGACTTTCCTTCCACGCTTTCTCTAATATTAGAAGTTATTGGCAGAGTTGTTGAAAGTAGTTAATTTATGACTTTGTTCCAGATGTGAACATTCTTGGATGGTAGTAACTTTGCTAGTGAGGTTGTCATGGCTACCAGTCAGTCTGATGAACCAGTTTTTTTCCTGAGCTGCCTTTTCAAGATCTGTATGTTCTCCCTAAATTTCTTGAGCTTAAATTAAGATCTGTCCTATAGTTTTTCTCTCCAAGTGCATCTTTAGGGTGATTTTTTTTTTTAATTTTCAAGTCCCAGGAATCCAAGCAGACAACAGGTTTTTTTTTTTGTTCTTTTTAGGGATGAGATTTAACCATGATTTGGTTCACTAAGTAGCAATACCCACGTTTGGAGTTCCTAAGTTTATTTAGGGATGATAGAACTGGCCCTTAGTTCGTAATCCTCAGGCTAAATTTGTGGCCAAGAGAAGACCACGTTTTATGAAGTCTATTTCTCTTTTATTCCTGGCAAAGATGTGGAAGATTCAAAACTAGTGTTCTCATTGCTGAACTTGTCCACATGGAGACTTCCAAATGTTCCCCAAATATCTTTCTCTTCTAGGAGTTACGGTTTACCAGTTGTTCCTGAACCTGCTGGATGTGCACCAGAACTACCTGGGGAGATTATTAAAAATACAGATTCTTGGGCCCCACCCCCGGAGATTGTGAATCAGTAAGTAGATCTGGGGTAGGGCCTGGGAATTTGTATTTTTAAACAAGTAAACTTCAGGTGATTCTGATGCTACCAGACTGGTGTTTGGGAATTGCTGTTTTCCTAGAAAGAAATATGGTGGATTGTCATGGCACTTGTAAATAGTTTATGCAGTGGGAGAGTGTTTTTAACAACTAACCCCTTCATTCCCTTTTGAAGTCGCTCCCCAAGCAGGGAGAAGAAGAGAGCTCGCTGGGAGGAGGAAAAGGACAGATGGAGTGATAGCCAGGGCTCAGGAAAAGAGAAGAACTATACTTCAATCAAGGAAAAAGAGCCAGAGGAAACACTGCCAGACAAAAATGAAGAGGAAGATGAAGAACTTCTTAAACCTGTGTGGATTCGATGTACCCATTCAGAAAACTACTACTCCAGTGACCCTATGGACCAGGTGGTAGGTGTGAAGCGGGAGAGAAGCTGTAGCCCAGGGATTCACCACCTTGGCACAAGTGGCACTTTAGGCCAGATAATTCTTCGCTGGGGCTGCCGTGTGTATTGGAGGATGTTGAGCAGTATCTCTGGGCTGTACCCAGTAGATGCCAGTGGTGCCTGCTCCTGTGGTGACAACCCCAAATGTCTTTCAATGTCATCACATGTTCCCTGGAGGGAATCTCCCTCTGTTGAAGATCAGGGTGCTAAAAAACCACAGACCAAGGGTGTAGTAGGTTAAATAAGTATCTGTTGTGCATTTTTTATGTCCTGCATAGTCTTGACAGTTTCATAACCTCTTACCTGTCACTAGTTTATGCAGTCTGTGGAATACACTTAATGTGTATATGCGTTTTTCTCGCAAAATGGGAAATAAGGAAAAAACGTGAGTTTGTCTTGTTAAATGTGTTTTTGATCAGCTGATTACCAGTGTGTGAAGTTCCCCATCATGTTGGCTGGTCTGGGGAAGGAGAGCCTGTGTTACCTTTCTGGGGTTCAGAGAACTTTGAGCACCTGCTGCTGGAGATGGGGCTCGTGGATCTCTGTCTCTGCAGCTGACAGTGCTGCTGCCATGGTGCTCCCCACAGCCTCCGATGCACTTGCTTCTCTTTCTTTCTTACATCTTCATTTAATGTTTGGTCATTTTCTCTTTTCTCTCTCTTCCCTTTTCCCCATAGGTGTTAACTTGCATCCCATTAATACGAGCATGTTTGTCATAGGATAGACAATAATGTTTACTGAAGCAGTGGATGAGTGAAGGAATGACTGCCTACAGAATAAGGGCATAAGAGGTTGGAGAGATTGGATTTAGTGCATGAGGTTAGCTGAGAGAGGACCATCATGTTCAAAATTTTGTGAAAATACTTAAGCTCTTTAACTAACATTGGAGTTATGTCTCAGTAACCCATTATAAATTGAAAATATTGCAGTTCTTAAATACTTTTTTTTTTTGTCTTTTTGAGACAGGGTCTCCCTGTGCAGTTCAGGCAGGCCTTGAGCTCACTTCATAGCTCAGGCTGGTCTTGAACTCACAACCATCCTCCTGCCTCAGCCTCCCAAGTGCTGGGATTACAGGCATGTGCCACCACGCCCAGCCCTAAATACACTTAATACACCTAACTTACCAAACATTATAATTGAGCCTACTCTACTTTAAATGTACCTAGAGCACTTACATTAGCCAGGCCTTGGGCAAAATACTCCCACACAAACCTGTTTTACAGTAAAGCATTGACTGTCATCTAATTTATTGAGTACTTGTATCCAAAAAGTGCTGGCATTCCAGTGGAGTGCCTTGACTCCCCGTGTGAGGGTGTGGCTGGCTGGAGCTGCGGCTTGCTGCCACCGAGGCAGAAATCCAAAATTTGAAGTATTGTTTCTACTGAGTGTGGACTACTTTTCATCCAAAAAATCCTAAGTACAGAAGGGTCAGTAATTCCATTCGGACCCTCGTCTGTGGGGAACTTCGAAGGAGACTTCCTTGTCTTTGGAAGAAAAGGATTTTAGAAATCTGAGAGTGGTGTGATATTTCACATGATGAACGAGAGCAGGCTTTGAGCTGTGTAATACAGAGAGGAGAGCGTTCGTATGCTGAGCACTTTTGTGTTGCTGCAACTTTACTCTGTGTTTCTCGTATTATTGTGGTTAATTCTCAGAACTTCCTTGGCAAGGCGCTGTCAGTTAGGCATGCAACTGTAACGAACAATACCTGACTAGTTGACCTCAAAGAGCCAGTTCTATCACTGTTGTTATTATTTTTGGAATAAAGTATCTGGAGGGAGACTGTGATCAGTGACCCCAGTGGTTCAGTGTTGCTGGGACTCTTGCTGTCTTGCTTCCTGCCCTCTTTCCTGGCCTTTTGTTTGTTTGTTTGTTTTTTGTGCCAAGCATTGAATCCAAGGGTTTCTCCATAAGCTATAGCCTTGGCCCGTTTTTATTTTTTATTTTAAAATAAGGTCTTGCTGACCTTATTTCTACTGAGTATGGACTGAGTTGCCCAGACTGAGCTTGAACTTGTGATCCTCCTGCCTCAGCTTTCCAGGGTGCTGGGCTTGCAGGTGTGCACCACCGTGCCCAGCTCTGCAATGTTCTCCAGCATCCTCTTAAGTGGCAGGATGGTGCAGTACCCTCAGGCATCACATCCTTGCACGCCTGTATCTGCACACAGTATGCAGGTGGCACCTCTAGCATCTTGCCAAAGCTTCCCTTCCATCTCTTTGCCCAAGATGTGTCACATACCAACCGCAGAGATTCATTTTCTTCTGCCAAAACAAAGTTCTCAAACTGCATGGCTTAAAACAAGAAACTGATTTATCGTTTCACAGCTCTGGAGGTCAAAAGTCCAGTTTGGATCTCACTTGCTAAATTAAGGTGTCATTTGGGATGTGTTCCTTTTTGGCGCTCTGGAAGAGCTGCTTTCTTGTTCACTTGAGTTGTTGGCAGAGTTGTTGACTGGATGGCCGAAGTCCACATTTTCTATCTTGCTATTTGCTGAGTACTTTCTAGCTCCCAGAATCCATGTGCTTTCCTTGGCTTGTGGACCCCTTTCTCCATCCCTGAAGGCTAGCAGTGAGTGCTTGAGTCCCTCTTACGTTTCGCACATCTCCTGCTTCTTCTGTTACATCTTTTGCCCTGTTGGCAAACATTGTCCACTTTTAAGGGATCAACTCAGAAAATCCAGGATGATTTCCCTACGTCAAATTCTATAACCTTTATCCTATCTCAGATCCTTTGTGCGACATGAAGTAATGTTTAGTTTCAGGGAGTTAGGAGGCAGGCATCTTTGGGTGGATGTCCGGGAGTTCTGCCCCTGGAATCTGCAAGAAATCATGATTTTGTTAACTAGGAAGAAGGACAGAATGACTGCCATAAGTGTTGTTATTCGTAATACAAGGATGTCAAAGACCTTGAAGTTCTAAGAGTTTAAACAGGCATAACTGTTTTTTTCTTACATTGTTAAGGGTCTATTAAAATTCCAGTGCAGAGTGGAGGCTGACATCTGCCTTTGAGTTTTGTTATCTGTGGCACTGAGAAGGAGGTAAGAATGTCAGAGCCATCGTGGTGTTCAGTCTGCTCCAAAGAAGATGGGCCTAAGGAAAGGCAATTAGCTCTTCTTTTGGGTAGTGGATTTTATGACTTGACTTAATTTTACTGAAAGGTCAGGGTTTTACATTTAGAGGTTGCTGAGTCAGAGTATCTAGGTACTTAAAAGTGATTTTCCACCTAGAAGGAGAGTGGCGGGTGGGCAGAAGTGGAAGATTTCTTTTAGGAATATGTTACAAAATTCTCCTGTTGTGAGTGTGTGTGATTCTTTTACTCTTAGGGTCATGATTTTGTTTTAGTGCCTTGTCAAAAGGGCATAGATGGGCAGTTTTAATGTTTCTAAAGGTGTCAAAGTGCATTTTCCTGAAGCCTTTTTTAACCATATGACTGTGTGTTTGATTCAGAGGAGCACCGGACATTTGTTAAGTGTTGACTAAGTTAGGGGTTGAAAAATGGCAACTTGCTATTAAAAATTCTTTAATTACTTATGAGGTCTTCTGTACTTTGATGTCTGTATAATATATTTCTTCACATCGATCCTTGGTTTTGAAAAGGGAGACTCTACTGTAGTTGGAACAAGTAGACTCCGTGACCTCTATGATAAATTTGAGGAAGAGCTGGGGAGTCGGCAAGAAAAAGCCAAGGCTGCCCGACCTCCGTGGGAACCTCCGAAGACGAAACTAGATGAAGATTTAGGTGAGTGGAAGTCATGAGACCCAGATTCGCTGCTCTTTTGTTATTGCTTCATCCTGGCTGTTCGTGACATATGATGGCAAAAGTGCACCATCTATGCCCTTTTGATAAGTCCCAAATGAAAATGTCTTTTCTTTCAAAGCAACAGTGGTTATGTCTTTTGTCCTTATTTTTCCTTAGTTACAGTCAGTAAAAATGTCAGTAAAAACCAGACCTTTCAAGTATAAAAATTAAGTTAAAACAAGTTGTAAAATATGCTATACAGAGATCTCGTTTGCAAGGCTTGCTAGTGAGTGTGTCCCTGTTCAGAGCAGAAGGGACCAGACTAGAACTCAGCGTCCTGCTAAAAGCAGAAAGGGGCAGCACCCCTGCCGTAACCCTTTCCCTTGCCAGTGCTTCTGGTTTGACGAGACAGCAACTGCAGCACTGATGGAAGAATTACCCGCTCTTGTACTGTTGTTAACGCTTTTTCATATGATGGTCTGTCTTTTCAAGTGTATATTCTGATAGTCCAAGAAAATAGTGAAGTCTTCCAGTCTGGACATGCTTTTTACCACTTTGCAGCTATAAGAGGATGCGGTGTGCACAGGAGATATGCCATATGCTGTTACCTATTCTCTGGCTTTCATCTTCTGCCTTCATTGTATCTCATGTGCTGAAAGGCAGTACCCATAGTGATAAAAGCTTAGACTCGGTGGTAGATGCCCTGGGGAGGATTCCCTGCTCCTCTACCTACTTGACTAGTGACCTTGGGCAAGTGATCTAATCTGTCTGTGCCTCGGTTTTTCCACCTGTAAAGTAAGGATGATAGTAGCATCACTGTCATACACTATACAGAAATGCAACTCTGTAAGCTTTGGATTTTATTACTATGCTGCTACTACATTAATTTCTTGTAGGGCTAATCTAACTCCTAGCTTCTTTAAAAATTGTGGTAAAATGTGCATAACATAAAATGTATGATCTTAGCCCTTTAATTGTCCACTTCAGTGTGGTCCGGTTCACCACCAGTTTCCAGGATTCACATACTGTATGGAAACTTTGTACCCATTAAGCAGGAACTCTTACTAAGCCCCTCCCTTTGGGCTCTGACGGCCACTTCTTTCTGTCTCTGTGAATTTGACTGCTTCAAAAATCTTACGAGTAGAATTTCACCAGTATTTATCCATTGGTGACTGATTTATTTCATTTAGCATAATTATATATTGTTTTTTATCCAGTTATTTTCAAAGACTAAAACTTTTATTGCTACTATTGAAAAGAAAAATGTAACATTTTCATGGTTGTATTCACATCCTTCAGTGTGGCATTGCCAGTGCTTCCGGCCCATCACCTCCCAGTACTTTTTGGCTGGAGTTAGCTGGAGTTCACCTCTGGTCTTAGCTTTGTCTTCCCTACCATGCTTCTTTATTCCTTTTCTCCTCCCTCCTCACCAGCCTTCTTCTCTGTCACCTCAGAACCCAGTCAGTTGTACCCCTTCCAGGAAATTATCTCTGATTGTTGTGAGTTGCCAGTATAATTTTTCTTTTTCTTTTTTTTGTTTTTTTGTTTTTTTATTCTGGAGACTGAACCCAAGGCCTTAACGCCTTGTGAATGGCTAGACAAGTACTGAGCTATAGTAACAGTTGTTTTATTTTTTTATTATGGACAGGGTCTTGCTAAGTTGCTGAGGCTGGTCTTGAACCTTGTAATCCTCAACCTTTAAGAGTGCTGGGACTATAGGCATGCTCTACATACCTTTCTAAATGCTACAGTTTTTAAATTACGAAGTTACAAACTACTACTGTTATTTTACCTGGCATTGTTCATTAGGCCTTATTTTCTCTGTAAAAACTTTTGTTTCCTCTTTAAAATAAAATTAAAAAAATTTAAAAAAACCTCTAAAATAAAATTTAAAAAATTAACAAAAAACCTTTTGTTTCTCTAAGTAATGACTTAGCATTATGGACTGTAAAACTGTATCACATAGCAGGATGTTTAGTGTAGAGTAAGTTCTCAACATTTGCTGGAAGATTAAATGACTGTCCTCACATATGGAAGTTCAAGTCAATTGAAAGTCCCCACAGAGAACTGTTCTGTAAATGTTTTCTGCTTCTATCGTGCTTTTTCTCCCATCCTCTGATAGAGAGCTCCAGCGAATCTGAATGTGAGTCCGACGAGGACAGCACCTGTTCTAGCAGCTCAGACTCAGAGGTGTTTGATGTGATTGCAGAAATTAAACGCAAGAAAGCCCACCCCGACCGGCTTCATGATGAGCTTTGGTACAATGACCCAGGCCAGGTACGTGTGTTTTTATGCTCTTGCTGTGAAAGCTGCAAACCCACACATTACGTTTATGGCTTTGGGTGCAGAAGATGCATGTTGGCTGGTATTGAAATGGAGTTTTACTCCTAAGCTCGAATGTCATTTTTTCAGAGCTTATTTCTTTTCTGCTTCAACTCCTGAATCAAAGCACCAGAGCAGTTCAGATCCTGAGTCAATGCACCAGAGCAGCTGTACGTCAAACTGTAGTTGCCCACGTTTTTAAATTCTGTGTTGGGGAGCAGGATAGTGGTTCTGCCTCATTAAACTTGCGGTAGAAGAAAGGAGACAAGTGATAGGGGAAGGGAGAGAGAATTCATAGGATCTTTTAAAACCAGTTCACCTGGAGGATGCCTTGCTATAAGATACTGAACAAGACAGGCCTATAAAATTTTATTGTTTTTAGTTGGTAACAGTTTCGAGTCCTTATAAGTTCTCTTCCTTGTGAAGCATGTTTGAGCTAATTATATAACAACTAGACCATTTTATTTTTAATTACTGTTTATTTGGAAGTAAAACACAATAAAAATAGCATCTTCATAAATGATTTGTCTTAATACAATACATATAAAAATAGTAACTTTAATGCATATAAAATTGTTAAGCACAAAAAAGTACCTTATATGATTTATAAGACAATTTAAATTTATACTTTGTAAATAAATGCATACTGTTCTGTATTAATTAGAGCTGTCTTTTCCTTTCTCTTGTTAAATCATACCTATCAAAAGTTTTTGGTAGGATTAGTATGGTTGGAATGACTGAAAAAAGTATATCGTAGTGCTTTGGACTTGAGCAGAGATGTTTGCAGAATTGCCATTTGCCATTGCATTTTAAAACTTACAGATTACATCTGGCTTTCTCTTTGAATAGCTTTTTTGAGTTGTACTTCACATAATACAATGTACACAAAATTTTACAATCCAGTATTCTTTTTATTACATTCACAGGGCTGCACAACCATTATCACAATCGGTTTTAGAATGTTTTTGTCTCCTTTAAAAGAAACTTTTCCTGATAAGCGATCTTTTTAGTTGACTGCTTCTTTGTCAGGAAACATCCACCTTGATTCCTATGGATTCCTGTCTCTCAGAATTTTCCTGTTTCTATCAGGGCTTTTGTATTGTCTTATTGTTTTGTCTGTTGTACTTGGGTTTGTGTCCTCTCTACAGTTGAGGCTTCTGAAGGGCTGACTCTTGTAGGGGCCCAGACCGTGGTAAAAGAATGTAGGATTTCTGTGTACTCCCCTGGAAATCAGGGAGTGCTAAGCAATTTCCACAGTTTTCATTGCAACTTATGACCAGCAGTGAGTGTGTTGTGATTTTGGGTGGAATCTTATTATGTCCCTTGTTTGCCAGCTGTTACTTGAGTAACATCTTAACCGTGATTTTTAGAGCTCAGTGTTATGTCCCTGCTGTGCCACCTGGTGCTTTAGATTTCCCAAAAGAGTAAAGAAAGTTAAAGTTCTTCACTTTAATATTTCTTCTCAGCCTTATTGAGCTACTTTCATTTATGTTTCAATTTGGCACAGTGAGTTACAAAATACAGTGTAAATAGTTGTGCTGTATTATTTAGGAAAGGACATAAAAATAGTTGTTTATATTTGGTACATTTATTCTGGGTAAACTCATAAAATTGGCACTTAAGGCCCTTTGGATTTTGCTTTCTGTTCTCCTTTTTTGGTCCTTCACGCACGTAAATGATCCATCCCATTTATTGTGGTCTAATGTTGCTGGAACATAATGTGGGTTTCCTGCCATTCCTTTACTTCTCATACATGCTGGTGTCTTGTGTAATAGGTGTCTTCTTTTCCTGTCCTCGAAAGCCCTTCACTTTCGATTTCTTTGAAGCCTTCCCGTGGCAGTTCCAGTGGTACATCCAATTAAATGGATTTTCTTTTAAATTAGTAGTAGTAAGCATATGATTTGTTTTCCTATTTAGAACAAATTTTCTTGAGTACATGGACCCTGTGCTATTTATCCTCCTCTGACTTTACCAGTCATCTGCTATGTAAGAAACATTCAGATTGGTCACTTTTTGAGTCATGTGGGCAGAATTTGAGCCAGTAAAATGAATTTGGGTGAAGACTCATTCTAACTCAACTAATATGGAGCGTTTTTGTGGTTCTGGTAGGCGTTTTCTTCTCTCTGCTTCAGAGGTACCTCAAGTTTTTTCTTTTTAAAACATTTAATCTGTAGGTCACCTTCAAAGCATTCTGTGTGTTCCTCCAGGACATAAAATATGTTTTTTTGTGAAAGAGTCATTTTTCTTGAAATAAGAAAAAGGAAAAGACGTCCCAAAAAAAGGTAGGAGAAGATGGGGTCAAACCGTGTGTTGACATTGATCTTTCCTGCTTGGCTGCACCGATAACTTGTGAATCCAGCATTGTCACACAATTTCCCTTTATCAGACAGTATAGCCAGTTTGCAGCTTTATTGGTTTTGGAACATCTGTTTAGTCTTTTAACTGTGACAGCCTCTTCAGAGCCTTAGTACTCACGACATTAAAACCTGCGTTTCTGAGGCCTCATCGTGTGTGGTGTGGATTTGCCCCCAGTAAAAACGAATTACGTTCTGTTTCTGACAGATGAATGATGGACCACTCTGCAAATGCAGCGCAAAAGCAAGACGCACGGGAATTCGGCACAGCATTTATCCTGGAGAGGAGGTAACAGCTTTGGGTTATGATGTTTGTAAGCACTGAATAGCCAGCAGTAGACAGGAGCTGTTGCTGTTCTTTTCTCACTTACTGAAATAATGCCGTCCAAATAGCCTTTTCATATTCACTAATAATCTCTGACACTGGTGATTACAGAACAGAAGTATTTGGTCTTGGGAGTAGAAGGGGAAAGTTATTAAGCAAATTTTAAAAAGGTTTGAAAGGCTCGCTCTTTAAATTAGGCAGTGCGAATTTGATCTGTGTTTTATTATTTTGAGTATTCTGCAGCATGTTTTCTTGTTTTTATCATGAATGGTTATCAATTGCCTTTGAGAAATGCTCTTATCGAAGTGCTCTGAGGTTCATGTTCTCTTCCCTCGGGGTGTGCACCCCCTTTGCTATCTGCTGTTGCTTTTCCTTCACTACAGCACTTGTCGGAAGCACTGTCTTTGTTGGTCTGTCGTTTCCACCATCCTGTGAGTAACCCACGGACTGTGTGTACTCTAGCCCTGGGCTTGTCTTTTACATCACAGAGTCCTCCATACTTCCTCCTCCATTAGTTCCCTTCATTTTTCCTTCTGTTATCTATTATTGTTTACAAAAATTTGTAAACAATTTTAATTAATTCCAGAATTATCACTTTATGGTTCAAGGTATTATATTTAAACGTAGTGTCTGTTAAGTCTTTAACTTATGTTAAAAACTTGTTTGAAACCCTAACAATAGCCAGAATAAGAATCGTGAGATAATACCAGATAATGTGAAATGCTTACCACTTTGATAGTACTTGCCTTTGAAAGTCAGCAAATACAGCTCGGGATTATGGGGCATGGTGGGGTCCATGCATGTGCTGTACTTGGGGTGTTCTGCAGTACCGACTGGGAATTAGCGCCTGTGATAAGATGAGAGTGAGAGAGGACCAAGAAAAAGTCAGCTGTGCTGTGGACCTGGTCAAGCCTGGCCTCAGCATTTGCAGTGTTGCCTTGAATTTTTTTTTTTTTTTTTTTTTTGGTCTTTTTGAGACAGGGTCTCTCTATGCAGTTCAGGCTGGCCTTGGGCTCTATTTGTAGTCCAGGCTGGTCTCAAACTTACAACGATTCTCCTGCCTCAGCCTCCCAAGTTCTGGGATTACAGGAGTGGGCCACTATACCTGGCTTTGGCTTGAATGGTCTTTGCGCCCCCAGCTTCTTCTGTTCCCAAGGCACTTTCCGCAGAAATGGCGTAGTCTTGGGAGAGGGCCTGTGCAGCTGAGCCTCCTGACCCTCGAGGAGCCCTGAGTGACCAGGAGCTGCAGGCTGCAGCCTGTTTTTCCCACAGCTGACTATCAGGCCCTTCTGTGACAGCAGAGGGATGTGTGGTGATGCCTGGTGGTCAGCTGTGGGCAGGAAAAACAAACCTGCGCTTAGAGTGTGTGTTATTCCTGTTTAGATGGAAATGGCCTATGTGGTCAGCTTGTTACCAACAGGCAAGGAGTGGGGCCTCAGCACGGTACCTGGCCAGGTGGATGTTGGACAGTGGGGGTGGCTTAGCCTTAGTGAGTGGGAGTCTGTGCTGCTGGGTACAGACGAAGCCTCCATCTCTGCGACAGCAGCCACTTCATGTGCTCATCCTTTGTGCTGACCGAGGACAGAGGCTGGCCAACACCACTGCCCCAGCTGTTTCCTCTACATGGTGCTCTAGTGCTTCTTCCCTGGCAGCTGCTGTCTGATGGCAGCTGTGCGTGGTGTGGAAGTCATCACTGCTCCTCCCGTTTATCCACTCGTAGGTTATTGTAATTAGGTTGTA
>PVJX010031722.1:0-20972 GCA_004027295.1 Dolichotis patagonum
GCTGACTCCCTCAAGGGCCTAGCCCTGTCCGGCACCCTATAACATCTCCACCTAACTGAGCTGTCTACACCACCACCTCCACTGGAACATGCTACCGCTCTAAGCTAAAAAGTATAACTCCTTTCATGACTCATCAACCTGGTATCCCTTTGTCCGTATTCTGTTTCTGTTTCCTTTTTTGTCTCTGTCTGTCTCTGTATCTGTCTTGGCTCTGTCTCCATCTCTATCTCTGTGTCTTTCTGTCTCAGAGTCTCACTATGTAGCTCAGGCTGGTCTCAAACTTGCTATGTGTCCCAGACTGTGCTCCAACTTGTGATCTTCCTGCCTCGGCCTCCTGAATGCATAAGCCAACATGTCCCCTCCCCTTTATAACAGCTACTGTGTACTTACTTCCTGTACACTTACTACATATGAAGCAATTTTTAAAATTTGGCATCAGGAATCAAACTCAGGACCTTGCACTTGCCAGGCAGGTGCTGTGCTGCTGAGTTATATCCCCAGTCCTACTGTGTGCTTACTATGGGCCAGGAATTATGCTAAGCTATGTGCAGGTACTATCTCATTTCAGGTGAGAAAAGTGAGGCTTGGAAAGTTATGAAGGTGGTCACACGGTTTGGAAGAGATAGAGCTGGGATTTAAACTGTTACCTTTCTGATTGAGGATGCATTCCTGCCTTCCTAAGATTGTAAAGACTGACCTTTCAGTCTGCCTGTAAAGTTCACAGTCTTATTTGGACTAGCTTTGGATAACAGCCCTTACTGTGCCCTTACTCAGTTCTTTATGAGATAGTAGGAAATGGCATTCCTAGGAAATTTCTATCAATGTCTAATTAAAATTTTTTTCTTCATACATGTTTGTAATACATTATGTTTGCATCACTCGTGGGGAATTGGAACATGTTTATTATACATCTTAATTTCTTTGTTTTTAATCTGCTTCTGTTGATATGTTATCAAAAGACTAAAAGTATAAATTTTTCCACCTCCACAAGGTAGCTGGTAAGTGTTGAGCCTGCTGAAACCAATGTTATTATGGGTCAAAACCAGTAAAATATCAGCAATTTCATGCAACTCAACCTGCCAGTTGTCACTATGACTTCAAACCCCCAGATCTCACCTTCCCTTCGAGATTCAGCCTAATGCCGTCTCCTCCAAGAAGCCAGTTGCTTTCCAGGTGGAAACAATCTTCGCTGAACTCCGGTGGCATGGTATTTGTCTCTCTCGTCACTGTCTCTCGGAGGTCTTGGTTAGGTGTGGATGTGTGCACTGCTTAGCTATGTCTGCTGTATCCCTGCCCAAGCCCCTCTTAGCATAATACTGGCTTGTCCTTTGCACAGTACTGGCTTGTGCCTGTTAAGAGATTACTGAGCTCAGCTGAGACTTCCTGCGTCTTGAGGGGCAGTGTCTGCCCTGGGCTTCAGAGAGGTGTGGTATTCCCCGGCCCCTCCCAGTCCTCTCTAGCAAGCTTCCCGGAAAGGGGCAGTGAAGATGCACTCTGACCCTGCCTAGAAAGGGGCCCAGGAGCTTTCTCTGAGTCAGACTGAACAGAAGGATAAGATGAGGTTGACTACAGATGTGCTAGGGACAGAGCCCAACTAACGTTACTTTACCCTAGAGAGGTAACTCCCCACGCTGGCTTGATTGGCAGAGCCAAGAGCCACGAGTTCAGGCATTGCCCGTAAACAGCTTTAGGATGTGGTCTGCCGGCTGGCGAGTCAGCAGGCAGGTGGCTTTGCATTTTCCCTGCTGATTACATTCTGGAAAGGTTCCCCTGGCAGCCCTTTCCTCCTAGGCTTGATTAAAGTGGAAGGGATTAGTGAATTTATGTTTCCTCCAGAGAAGTGAAACACACACATTCGGAGTCTGCTTTCTTTCTAGAAAACGTTGATTATGGGGGATTGTGCAGTGCTGAGTGGCTCATCTTAAATCCAGCAGAGCTGTGGTTTCCACCCTGTATGGACGCGGGTTTGGAAAGTGTTGGCAGGGAGGCCCCTGTGGGTTTTGCAGAGCAGGAGTTAACCCAGGGACAATGACATTCCAAGCTGGGAGCAGCACAGCTCCCTACAGTCAGGGAGAGGGTACCTCTGGAGACCCCCAACTATTGTATATAGTAGGCAGGAAAGGCAGGGTGAGAGGCTGTGAGACCAGAGACGCTAAACTGGACAGGGCTGGGTTATGTGGGGCCTCGGAAGCCATGCAAATGCTTGAAGGGTGGCATAGAAAATAGAAAAAGAAGTGACAGGAACAGATTTGGAGCCCAGGAAAGACCACAGTGACTGTAGTGTGGCCTCCACTGAGGCTTCTCTATCCTGAGGCCCCTAGGACCAAGAGCCTGGTGAGGAGCCTCCTCCATTACTGTGGAAAGGAGCAAGCAGATGGGACACACGAAAGAAACATCGGGAAGCCCCTGTGAGGAAAGCAGTAGAGCAACTGGAGAAGAATCAAGAAGCTGAAATAGCCGGCACGGGGTCACGTACCTGTAATCCCAGTTCCTGGTGTGTGTGTGTGGGGTGGGGGGGTAGAGGCAGGAAGATTGCATATTCAAGGCCATCCTGGGTAGCTTAGGTTCTGTGTCAGAGAGCACTGGGGATGTAGCTCACGGGCAAAATACTTCCTACCACGTGCAAGGACTTAGGTTCAATTTCCAGTACCACAAAAAAGGGCTGAATGTACTAGATGAGGGTATGGCTCAGTGGTAGAGTGCTTGCCTACTGAGCCTGGGGCTCTGGGTTTGATCCCCAGCGTTTCAAAAGAATAAAATTCTGAATATAGAGACTGTGAATAATTGGATGGATGAATTTGAAAGGAAGGATGACTGCTTGTGTGTGGGTAGCTGGTGCAGACCTGGTACCATTTTCAGAACTGAGGATATAGGATAAAAATCAAGTTAGGAAAATGAGGAACTATGATTTGTGTATCTTGAATATCTTTAAACAGGTAGTACCAACCCATATAATATTAGTAATTTGTTTCTTGGCAATTTGCTTTGTTGAAAAAAAAGATGCACAGAAAAGCACGTAAGTAAATAAAATTTCCTCTTAATTCTGTTACTTAGAGATAGCCATTTAACATACTGCTCTTCCAAATCTTTTCCTATGCATAAATAATCTTAGAAAAACAATCAAGAACACAGTATAATTTTTTTCAAAGTTTCCAACACTAGTCGCACCCCACGTCAATTGAGTGAGAATCTCTGGGGGCAGGGAACCTGGCATCAGTGTGTTTTAAAGCTTTCAGGGCACTAGCACAGCCATGGCTGGGGACAGAACCCTGCAAATGGGGCATCTCAAGGAGACAGAGTGCTGAGAACCCTAGAGCTCACTAATCCTGGAAGCTCCAGCAGGAATGCTAGGTCTGAGTAAAAGCAAAGTCCATCGCCAGTGACATTTTAGAGTCCTACCCAATAGATTTGGCTCGGACATGATGCAAAGAACCGAGGATGGGATGGCATTTTCAGACTGTCTGCAGAGCCCCAGAGCAGGGAGGTAAGGGAAAAGGAGCCACTGCAGTGGTTTAATTGTTATGTGAGGCCCCAAGACTCACAAGCCGGACCCCAGTACTGAGGATATGGCTGGTCACTTAGCAAAGTTAACATCCTGAGCTATCAAGAAAGATTATAAACTCCTGGAATCAGCATTTACCTCCTCAGAGAAAGAAAAGGTGAGAGAGCCTCTGATTTACATCAGAGCTTCGAGTCCAAGAATTGTAAACGTGTGCAGGCTGCCAAATCTCACTCTAAATATATTCCAGTGAGCTCATGTTTTCATATGCAGTGGAATAAAAAGAGGCATTTTTATTCATCTTGGATGACAGCGTCTTGCGCTTTTATGGGAATGTTGTAGAAGTCTGAGCTTAACCAAGAGCAGCAGTCAGTATTTCAGCCTTTCAAAGTCATCAAAACAGGCACGTGCAATGCACGGTGGGACAACTGTCATTGCACTTGGCCCCTTAGGCGTGTTTCAGAGCACCAGCAGCAAACCCGTGCTCCCTCAAGAAAAGTCTCCAACCGAAGATCCCTTGCGGAGAGCCAGGGGTTTAGAGGGGGCAGCACATATTCGAGGTGATTAACATTTTGGTTTTGGCCTCCTCATCTGCAAGCACTTCATCTGTTACTTGTTTTCTCTTTGGCCAAAGAGACCACATTCAACTCCTGAAGGAGAAGGCTGAAAATTTTTGGAAAAGACTTTAGGGTGAAGCCAAGTGAAAGGACAAAGTTTCATTCCTTTTATGGACAGAGATCAGAACAAGAAAAGAGAAACCAGTTCATCTCTGGGCCCTGGGCTGTGGAGGTAGCATGTTCCTTAGCCCCGAACTGCATACAAAGTTGATCCTAAAAGCAGTGACCCCTGGGGTGACAGGAGGAGCCAGGCCGGCCCCCACCCCTGGAGCTTGCCTTCCTCTCCCTCTGCAGCCTCGGCCTCTGCCCTGTATGCATAAATCAAGCAGCAGGGTAGCTCGGAAATATGACGAATACCTTGGCTGGCTCCTGCTTGAAAAGAGTGGGGGAGGAGAGGGATTCTAAAGTAACCAGCCCTTGGCTGGAAGAGCAGCCAGAATTTAGTGTTCCTGGAGCTGGCCCCAGCTGCTCAGACAGGAGCTGCCAGGGGAGTCTTCTCTGGGGGGAGCCCCAGCTCTCCATGTGCAAGAGGAGGAAAAGGCCTTGGTGCCTGTCAAAAACATTATTCAAGAATTCTTGGACACTTCTAAGTGGTGAGCTAGTGACAGGAGGTTGGGGATGCTTTGCGTGGGCCAGGTTGGCCCTTGGGTATAGCTCCAGGTTTGAATTGCCCTTTTGGCGGGTTCTCCCAGTGGTGAGCGTGTGATGCTCATGTGTGTGGACACGGAGGCACGCATGTATGTGCATGTGCGTATGTGACTGTATGCAGGGAGGCGAGAGAGCCTATCGAGAGTACAGGTTCAATTACATCTCCAGCCTTCGGGTCTGCGGGCCTGCTCACTCTGGAGATGTCAGTGTTTCCTAGTTTCTCAGTTACCTGGTTTATTGCTTTGTCTCTGGTGGCCTCAGTCTGCTCTTTTTGGTCTGTCAAGGCCCTGCTGGCATGACTCACAGGCAGAGTTCAGAGTCACAGGGAGACCACAGTCACAATTCAGGCTCCAGGAGAGTCACAAAGAGATCCCTCCCATTGCTGTGATTCCTGTGCGCACAGTGGGGATGCAGAGCTGCTTCCTATGAGCGGAGGTCTGGTAGGAGTCGGGCCTCAGACGCACAGGCTCTGGGCACATATACATCAGAGGCTTGGAGATTGCCGCCCTAAAAAATGTATCACATGAAAGTATTCACCCCCTTTCCAAAACCTCCGCAGTACCTCAAAGCAATTTTTATTAAATTTTCCTTTTATTTCTCTTTAGTGAGAAGAAGCACCGTGGGACTCTCGTTGCAAGAAGACCAGTCATCACCACCACAGCCACACTGTCATTCCGCCCCCGCCCCCCAGCTCCATGTCCCTTCCTGAGTTCAGTGTCCACCTTCCGAGTGGCTGGTAGAGCAATTAGTTTTCCTCAGGGCAGGGACAGATCACCAAGCAGGCCCCTGTCCAGGGGTTTCCTGTCACCAAAGCCACACTAATGCAGATCCATTTTTCATTAGGAGAAAATAAAACTCACAAGTGACATCAACTGAAAAATGTTCTTTGAGAGCAAGTTATTTCCATTTAAAGCAATGCACATGACAGCTGGTGACTTTTAATGGAAAGTAAAATCTGTTGGGCTGAATTACTATCAAACCACTTGAGAATTTGTGTTTTTAATTTTCCTTTTTGGAGAAAGCCAGTGCCTTGGAGTCCAGCAGAGCAGAGGAGGAATGGAAAGGTCTAGTCTTGTCTCTAGCTGTGGCCTGAAAAGACCCTGAACGGCCTTCAGGAAGATCATAGCCCGATATCCAGGTGCATTAATCTCCATTAGCCTCTACTCCAAGTTCATTTCACAAGTGGTGAGGGGGTGGGAAACCTCTTCCATTTGTTCGGGGCCATCCCCAAATGGTTGTGTGTACTGAAACTGAACAGAAAATTTCAGGTATGAAAGAACTCTGGGTATTTGCTATGGGCTGAGTGTCGGCCCCCTCCACCCCCCATTGAAGCTTCTCAAAGGTGTCTAGCTTTCGATGAGGCAGAGCCTCCGTGTCTAGATCAGTGTCCTCACAAGAAGCAAAGGAGGCTGGAACTCTCTGTCCCTGTAGTGTGAGGACATAGCAGAAGGGCGGTTGCCAGGAAGAGTGCCCTTCGCAGAAGAGAATCTGTTGGTGTCTTGACCTTAGACTTTCCATCCTCCGGGACTGTGAGAAATACATGCTTGTCGTTTAAGCTACCCGATCTGTGGCATTTTGTTACAGCAGCCTGAGCTGATTCGACAGTACTGAAGTAGGCTGTGAGGCTGTCTCTCATTATAAGGTCCAGGGAATGAGGGGTCCATGCATGCAAGTCACACTTAAGGGCCGATGTGGGGCTCGTTTTGCTTCACTGTCCATCCGAGGCCAATATGATTAAGTTCTTCTTTCCTTCTAGAATCTTCTTGTACTTCTAGAATCTGTAGCGTATTTGTTATTTGTATAAGCAACAGAGCATCTCTGGAGTTTAGGGACAAGGTAGAAGGTGTCAGGCTTTGAAAGGAGAGGCTGTAAGAATCCTCACAGTGTCGCTGAGAGGAACCACTGCAGATGCAGCCCATGTTTGGGATGGTTTCACACACACACTGTCGAGGATTTCATCGTTTACCTTGTGGAGATTAGATGACTCACAGTATATCTATCATAGGACTAAATTACAAGGAGGTGACAATGCACATTGTATGAGCTGTGTTATTTGGTGAGTTAAAGTGGTAGACAAGGAAGAGCTGTGTAGAGCTTAGAGAAAGAAAGGTAAGAGAGAGAGAGAAGAGTGAGACTCTCATTGGGGCTTATCCAGGGGGCTCAAGAGACTGGTGGAGAAGGGGTTCCACACTCCACCACCATTCGAGACACACGCCCTTCAATACCTTTTCTCCGATTGCTGGTTACCAAGTAGTTTTCTAATACTAATTCACTTTCTCTAGTAGACGCCAGAAGGGGAACCTGGATACTAACTTGAAATATAGGTCCCTCATTGTACATTAGTTCAAGTGGTGTTTTGGTTTTCCCCAGTCTACTGTGAGTTTGGTTGGCAAAAGTCCATTCCTTGGAGCCTAGTCACCCTCATATGGACCGATTGCATAGGATTTCCAAAATTTGAAAGCTAAGAGCTAGAGCTGAGCTGGGTGCAGTGGTGTGTGCCTGTCACCCCACTACTTGGGAGGCTGAGGCAGGAGGATCACAAGTTTGAGGCCAGCTGGGGCACATGAGACTCTGTCTTGAAATAAAAAAGGGTCGAGGATATGGCACAAAGGCAGGACACTTGCCTGGCAGGGGTGAGACCCTGAGTTTAGTCTCCAGTGTGACGAAGGGAATAAATAATTAATAAACCCGGATCTGACTTGGGGCCTGTACCAAGCCATAGATATTCTTTTGAGGGTCAGTGTGGCGTGGCAGTGGGCCAGCCGGGGATTGTCGTGCCCCGGCAACCCCAGCCCACACCATCAGGGCTCCCGCCTGCTGGCACATTGCGTCATGGGTCTCCCGTCTTTCTGACGTACGCCCTGCTTCTCTCTTAGACTGTGAGGTTTCCCAAAGCAGCGCACCGTCCTTCCTCCCAGGCCTAAGTGTGCAGGATCGGGCCATGGGGACTCTCAGCAGATCTGGTGGTTTTCTAAGCAAAGGTATTTGCAGTGGTGAGGAGTAGACGTATAAGGTATGTATCTTGTTTGTAATTCAACTGTAAAAAGTTAAGACAGAGACTGAAGTAAGCTGCCATCTGACTTGATTTCTGTCCCATCCCACCTTACATTTTTAGAAACAAGCAAGAAATTCCATGTGCCACACAAGACTGTGTCCTGTGGCTTTTGTTTTCATCTAAACTGTCTCTTCTTGCCATTAAATAAAGTGCTATTTGGGGCTGAGTAGACTTTGCAGTATTTAAATTTATTCCCAAGTATGCAGCTATAGATAACTATTACAGCCAATCACCACTATGGGAGTGCACACCTTTTAATTACCCTGTAACAAAAAGAATTCCTGAACTTGGAGGTCCTAGGAACAGCAGCAGCGGCTGCCAGGAGGCCTCAGTAACACCCTGGGCGGAGGAAATACAGCTTCAGTCAGACGCACCATAAGTGAGCTTCTGCTTGCAATGCTGTCTAGATGCACGAGCTTGGGCGAGATTAACCAAGGCTCTGTTCTCATTTATAACAATGTGGATAACCGTTCCTGTCTCCTAGGACTGGCATGAGGGTTGAGTACCATGACATATGTCAAAGGCACAGCACACTGCCTGGCAGATACAGAGATAAAAATTGTTTCTGTTTTCCCATGTCCAGAGCATAGGAGGGTAGAACGATAGAAATCTTATATGAAGGGCCCACCAGTTATTCCTAGGACTTGACCTCTACAAAAGAGATCCCAAAGCATCCTAAAATCTCATCCAACAACTCCGTTATAGCTTGGCTGCAGGACGTTATAGTATAAACACAAGAGGGAAGAAAAATCTGTATGTACATTATTATAAAATAAGGAATATGAAGTCATGCTTCACTGTCAGAATGGGACAACTTCTGGCTTTCTTCTTAGCAAGTTGTCTATGTCTAGCTTCTCTAACCAGGAGCCCCAGAGAGACCCCACTTTAAACTTGCTGGATCCTTGTGTTGGTAGCTGGACAGAGGAGAATAGACACTTTTAATCACTTGCACATCTCCCGCAGACGTGCTGATTGGGCTGTGGTGTCAGCTCCAGCTGATGTGGGAGCAGAATACTCATCGAAGGGCTCACATCTGCCAAGCGATTCTAACGCCAGGCCTGTGCTTTGCATTTTCCATGTGTTATCTCATCTACCCTCGCAGTAACCTTGGGAAGGAGGAACTGCCCATCCTGTTCTTACGTGAGGAAACAGGCTTAGGAAGTTAGGAAGATTGACAGGAGGAGTCGAGTGACACAGGAGCTGAGCCTGGAAGGCACTGGGAGTGAGGGGGTTGCCCTTTTCTCTAGATGGGGGCACTGTGTCGTCAGCATTGCCAGCAGTGCAGAGGGCAGGGCTCCTGGGCATGTGAGACAGAGGTCCAGCCTTCCGTTAAAATGCCTCTCACTCTTTTCCTTCTCTGCTCTTACTTTGGTGTGAGACCCTGTTATCTCTCCCTGGAACCATAACCACTTCTTGCGTGGTCTCCAAGTCCTCAGCCTGGCAGTTAAGGTCCTGACTAGTTTGGCTCCAATCCACTGTTCCAGCTTTCTGCCACCTCTCAACGTGAGCTCTTCCCAGCCTCAATTATGTGCTTGCATTTGGTTCTTCTCTGACCCCAAATCCTACCACCACCTGCCGATCTCCCCACTTCCATATAGGCCACAGTGCTACTCCTCAACCTGCAGAACCTTGTAGGCTACCAAGGGCTGGCAGCACATTTAAGCAATTCAGGGTTGTTTGTGCTAACCACTCTGAGTTTTGTGTTTATAGGAAAATTCTAAAACTCCAAGGATTGGATGCAACAGAGTTTGGGGCTCATAGGGACAATCCGCTCTGGCACAGACATAAAAGTTACGTTTACGTGTTGACAGCACACGTTTTATTTTTTTGTTAGAAACCATCATTAGCAAGAATACTCAGGGCAAGAAGCTGCTGAGTTATTCGTTACATGATTAATCACAAGAGCTTTTGTGCCACTAACTCTGGGCGCTGAAATTACAAAATTACACGTGATGCTCTGAAAGCCATCAGGGTTGAGAACAGGAGTAAGGTTGGAATCTTGGTTCCATCTCTTTCCTGGGCGACTACTGGCAAATTCTAAACCTCTCTGAGGTTAAAAGGATAATTCTTCCTGAGTAAAAATAGGAATCAATAACCTCATAGGACTGTTGTAAATTTATATATATATATATAGCTTATCTATAAAATAAGGCTAGGGCCAAGACATCAGTGACTGAATACTGAATCAGATGGGTTAAGTTTCACAAAATACATTGAGAATTTAGTATGGTGTCCATAGCACTATAGTGAGAAGACACAAGGTAGAGAAGGAAGGGCTGGAGGGAGGGTAGGAGATCAGCTGTCCATTCACCTTGGCCTAAGGTGAGTTAGGTCTGGGGGCTGGGTGATGGGCAGGTGGTTGCCACCAGACAGAGAAGGGTGTCACTTTGTCCCAGCAACCTCAGGGACACTCCCTTGTCTGAATCACCTGTTGGGTGATGCTCTCCGCCCGTCTCACGCCGTGGTCATGCCCCCAGCACGTTCCCAGCTTCTTGGCTCTGCTTCTCCATGTTCCTGTCCCTGTGCTGCCTGGGGGATGCTGCCCTCTGTCCCCGAACTGGGCACAGAGCAGGAGTTCAGCACATCTTGGTTTTTGGTGGATTTCCCAAGTGCATACTTTCCAAGAATAAAAGAAGCAGGACCAATTTCTAGAAGGGCTTGCTCCCCAACAAAAGGATAATTAAGATATTGAAAAGAAGTTGCTGGCAAGTGTTCAGGGAGTTGCTTTTCTTAAACTCTGCAGGGAGGCGCAGGGGTTACATTTTTGACAGCAATTACAGAGCTCGCGGTGTAGATGGAAGAACAACAAGTACAAATGAGAGCTTGATTTGAGCAAGACTTTTGGCTTTGTTTGGCAACTGTTTACTGGATACCATAGTAGCGCGCTTGTCCTGGTGCGTGAGAGAGATGCCGCCAGCCAGGAATGGAGGATGGAAATATGTGAGGGTAAAAGCCTAATTATTTTAAGACAAATCAAAACAAAAGCAAAGAGGGAAACAGGCTGGCTTGAACTGTTTATGAGAATCCAACATGTCTGCAAAAGCTGGCGCTGCTAAGGAATGGACAGGGCCCTCAGGGGATGGGACAAGGCCCCGCAGTCGGTGGGTGGGGGGACTGACCCGAGAGGCAGTGTGTCCACCTCCCCGGTGACCTGAGAACTAGCAAGGTCCTGGGTCGAGTTTAGCAGTGTCAGTGAGCAGCACGTTCTCCTGCTAGCGGAGCTGAGGACAGTACTGCTTTGCCCCAGTTTGGTGGGGAATTTTATCTTACTGGCGGCAGAAGTCCTATTCCTTCTCCTTTTTTATAAGAAAAACGGAGTCTCAGCTCTGGACATCATGTTACAAAACCCAGGCTGGTGACTCACAAGACTGCAGGGCATGCTGGGGACTGTGGCAAACTGGAAAGGCCCTGCCAGGCATCCACAACATGACTTTTTATTATTGTTAAGGTGGTAAAAGGAAGTACGGATGTTCTGAGATGTAATGATGCTGTTGTAAGCTGTTGAAATGTTTTTGTTTCAATTTTGCAAAGATCAGCAGCAAGTTTCAGAGAGGTTAGGTGATCTGCCCCTAACTGGATGGGGTTATGGGGGTTCTCGGCCCCAGCCTCTGTCTGCAGCTGTGGGGGACCTTGTTACTGACCTGCGGTGAGCTCTCCTACCGAGTCCCTAGACCCTAAGAGTCGGAGTAGGACCTGTGTCCCCATCACAGCTCACATGGCCCCGCCCTCTCCATGGCGCCCCATTCACACTCCTGGGCACGAAGCTGCATACTCAGGGTTGGGGTATGCACTCCAGTGCTTCCCTCCTGAACTGATTTCCAATTTTCCGCTGTTCTCAAAGTGTGGTCCTCAGGCAGCAGCCTATGGGAACTTGTTAGGGAAGGAAGTTTCTAGATTCTACCCCATACCTGCTGAACCAGAACCTGGGTGTAGGCCCAGAGTTCTGCATGCTAACAAAGGCCCCAGGGGACGCCAGTGACCTTTGAAGCCTGAGAACCACAGCCCCCCAGTCTCTGTAATGCTGAGACCAACAGTCTAAATCCTGGTTTGCAGCCTGGGCTATGCATTCAAGTCACATGGTGTTTTCAAAAACTTGTTAATGCTCGGATCCTATTCTGGCCTCCCAGGCCCAAATACTGATATGGCTGGTCAGGGGTGCACCTTGGGCCATGAGGCTTATAAAGCACCCAGGGGATTCTAAAGTGAAGCTGAGAACCACTGATCTAAATAAAGATGAAAGAAGACAATTGTACTGGACATGAAGTATTAAGTAGAAATCCAAAAACTGAGACACACACTGACAAAGAATGTGTGTGTGTGTGGGTGGGTGGGGGGCTAATGTGAACGACTACACTCTAAAAATAGAAATATAAGAAGAGAGATTATTCAGACATTATTGGAAATATCTCACTCCCACGACTTAAATTAGGCTGGAAATCTCATTACCTCCTTTGGGAACAGGTTTATACTGATGATTTCTAAATTGCTGTGGCTTAGCTTAGTGGAAAAATCCTCTTTCCTGCTTCAAAACACTGCTCGCTACGTTATGAAACATTCTCATCACTTGACGCGCTGCCTTAACCGTCCCTTTCCCTTTTCTGTGAGTTCAGGTAGTGAGACCAGGTGCAATGGATTTGAGCAGCTCAGCCCGGAGCAGCATGTGCCCTTGTGGCAGTCCCTGTGATACAGAAACCATCCTGCTAGCATTCAGCTCAAAGAACAGGGTCCATTTATCCACACGAGAACAGAACAGATGCCTCTTTTCAGAGAAGAAAACACATGAAGACAGGGAAATCAGTTTTAAGTGAAAACAAGGAATCCCATGGAATGTATGCTATCCAGACGCAGCCGGTTACTTTGACTTGGAATAAGATAGTCATTAAATTATCCTACCAAGTCAGGCTGGAATCAGAGGTCTTGACTCCACTTGCACTGGCCATGCTCTGCACTTTTTCTTTGGTTGCCTGGCTCAGAGTCCAGGGAGTCAGGATCACTCTCAAAAGTATAGTCTCTTTCTCTTTCAAAACAGAAATTACAACCTGATGTTTGCATGGTCCTATTGGTTAAAATATGATTTAGGTTAGAAACATTTATGAAGCAGGACTAAATGGCTGGCAGGAGTTCACTGGTGGTGCCTATAGTTCACTGTTTACATGTCTCTCAGTTTTCTCCCCTTACATCTAATAAAAATGTGTTATTCTTTTCACCTGAAAATCTCTGAAGAATTTTTGATAAAAATAAAAAATAAAATAGCCTACTTGTCTTTCTTCCGCCACAGTTTAATATACACGTTCGTGCTTTCTGAGCCCAAACGCGGTGACGAGTTTGCTTTTGATGATCAGGCAATGACAGCAGATTTAGCAGCTGTTACTTCTTGTTGAGCTTGGGCTGAGGACAAATCAGGTGCGTTGCAACTGTCGTGAGCATCGGGCATTGTCTTCAGCCTGTTTCGGCTGATCTGGAGTGGCATTTGGAAGTCTGTGTTTTAAACAGCACCGTCCTCACCTCATGAGTCTAACCTAGGTGGGTGAAACACTGGCCTCCATGAGACCAATCAGTTGATAGTTCTTTTGGTCGAGTCAGATGGAAACCGCAAATCAGCACAGGGAGGCTCCGCTGGCGGCCCTGCTGGGTGACGCTGCCACTTGCTGCTTCCTGCTGCTGATCTTCATCGGCTGCTGGTCTCTAACACCAACGCTCCCTACTGCCTATTGCTGTTTCCTTTAAACGCTACCCAGGATAAGAATCCTGAGCTGAGCAGATTTACAGCACTTTCCAAATCCAAACTACTTGAGAAGTAAATCATGAGATTTTCAGGCCCATCAGAGTGAACAGACCTGTGCAGCAGCAAAGGGGCAGGGTGCAGCAGAGGGACTCCTCCCAGATTAACCAGAGAGGTGCGGGGAGTGCAGTTTCCATAGCAGGTGAAGGCCTGTGATTGGTTCAAGTCGGTGCAGGTGTCCAGCTGCAGCTTGGTGGCAGTTCAAGGAAAAGGTGAGGAGACATAGCTGCTTGACTGACTGCTGTTGCATCTGGGAAAAATGGCAGAGCACAAACCAGGGATTCTTCAGAAGGGCTGGCTGTGTCCATCATAGTTTATTAGAGCTTGGGGAGGTTTGAGATGTCAACAGTGGGTTCAGATTCCGTCCTGATCTCTGCCACGTTGGGGGTGATTTCCCTGCCACCTCTTCAAAGAGGTGGCAGCATCTGGTACTGATGGGGTCGGGGAGAGGGGCCGTGGCTGGCAGCTGAGCCGCACCCCCTGTTGGAGTGGCCTGCAGCACCGCAGCTCAGCCCTGGGAATACACTAGGGCAAACTACCCCAGTCCAGTTTGTGGGTGGGGTAGCAAGCAGGAACTAAGGGACACAAGGGGAAAGGATATGCTAGCCCTTGGCCAAACCACATCCCCTTCTGGCCCTTGTAAGAAATAAAGGAGAGGAGAGCCAGGCACTTCTCCCATCTCAGTAATAATCAACAATATAGTGAGAGTTTACAGGTGGCTCTCTTCATGTTTTGTCTAGTGGCCAGCTTGTTTAAACTGAATATAGCTGGCTTGATTCTTTATTTAGATGAAGACACTCTTCAGTTCACTGAGACAATTCACAGCAACGGCAGAGCCCCACTGTTGTTCTATTAAAACTCCCCCTTCATCCCTAATCCCACTTCCAGTAGCTGACTCAAAGAGCAGAACTAGTCAGTTTTAGGGAGTGTAACAGTGACATCTGTTCTCCTGTCTGCTGCTCGGGAGCCCTGCTCTGAGGGCTTTAGATCACCACAGATCTAGGGGGGTGTTCTGACATTACACACATTTTATGGGGGAAGACAGGTTGACTCTCCTGCTGACTGTCTGCAGCCAGGCAGTGACACGGCCAGTATCTGACCCAGGCAGTTCAGTTCCAGCATGGGAATTCTTACCTCCTGTGCAGGGTGCAGTTCCCCGCATGCTGCCCAGCTGCTCTCCAGCCTGGCCTCCCCAGCTTACAGCCTTACCTGTGGGAGTGAGGATTGTGTTCCCGCATACTACAGTATTCCTTAGTTTCCTATTTCCCACCAGTGACACAGCTACAACAGCTCTGATGATCTAGTTTGTAATTCTGTGTTAACGAGGTTGAGCATCTTTTCATAAATTAGTCACTTTTTTCTATAAATTGCCTCTCATGTCCTTTAGCCCATTGTTTTCTTGATTTATTAAAAGTTCCCTGTATATTCTTGGCATTCTTTTGAACTTTTAAACATTTCTCTTAAGTCTATCACTTGTCTATTTTGTGTTGTCATTGGATAGAAGAAATTGTTAGTCTGTATCTTTTTGCAAGGACTTTGAGGGATTTTAAGTATATACCACCCAAGTTCACAGAGACAGTCTTTTGTTGTCTGTGCAGTTTTACCTTTAACAATAAGTTCTTTACTTCATCGCAAGTTTGTCTACACATGTGGTGTGATGTAGGAATCCAACTTCACTTTTCTCCAGATAGTGGGACAATTTTCCCAATATCTTCTACTAAACCTCTCTTTTCCCTGCCTCTGTACCTGCTAACATCTGTCAAGGTCACATTTATAGTTTTCCTCATTCCAATTTTTTTTGTACTAGAAATTAAACTGGGTTCATGACTTTGCACTTGCCAGGCAGGTCCTGTGCCACTGAGCTATATCTCCACCCTCTAATTTTTATTGTGGTAAAATATGCTTAAAATTTACCACCTTCACATTTAATGTAGAGTTCAATGGTGTTAAATACATTCATAATGCAATACATTAAAATCAGGAAGTGCGAAAGCTCCAGTTTTCTTTTTCAAAATCTCTTGAGCTGCCATATGAATTTTAGGATGGGCTTTATATTTTTGTTAAAAAAACCCTAATTTTGATATAATTGCACTTAATCCGTAGATTGCTTTTGGTAGTATTGACATCTTAACGAAATTAAGCCTCCCAACCAATGAACATAGGATAATTTCTATTTATTTAGATCTTTAATTTCTTTCAGCACTGTTTTACAGTTCTCTTTTTTATTATTTTAAAAGAGAGTAAAATTAAACACAACAAAACATAACAGAATGGGACATAAGAAAGCACAAATTCAAAGCTAGACAACAAGAGATCTTCACTATCTGTCATATTGTCTCTTGTTTTCTTCCAAATGGTTGTCCTTATCTTTGCATATGGAGAGCTCATACTAAATAACATAGTCAATCTTTTCACAAGATGTGTAGTTCACTGGCTTCCACTTGCTAGGCAGGGGGAAGGGGGAGGGGGGACACGGGATGGGGGACAGGATGACATGAGATGTCTGATTCTCGGCCCACATGCAGGCAGTATCACAATCACCCCCCAGAGATGAGAAGAGTTCCTTGTTCTCCCAGCACCCCAAGTCAACCTTATGGTGCAGGTCCCGATGCGCCAGGGTCTCTCTCCTTAGGGCTGCCGAAAGTCGGCCACACTCACAACTGCCCCCCAGAGAGGGGAGGAGCTCCTTGTGTTCCTGGCACCCCGAGTCAACTGCATGGTGCAGGTCCTGAGGTACCAGGGTCTCCCCCATGTAGGCCCCCTAAAGTCCACCATACTCACCTGCTATTTCTTTCTGATGAATTGACCATTCCATTTCCAAAGTTCTGCAATGGCCAACAGACCACAGAAAGAATTCTCTTTAGGCTCCTGTTTGAAACCAGTAGCTACAGCAATCTGCTGGCCTTGTTTCAGTACCACTGTTTTACAGTTTTCATTGCATTGTATTCTTTTCCCTCCTTGGCTAGTTTCTAAATATTTTATTCTTTTGAATGCTTTTGTAAATTGAATTTTGTGATTTCCTTTTCAGATTGCTCATTGTTATTCTATAGAAATGTGAGTTATTTTTGTGTGTTGATTTTTTATTTTGTTGGGTTCACTTGCTTGCTCTAAGTTCTTTTTGTGCATAGAGTCTGTAGTGTTTTCTGCATGTAAGGTCATATAATCTGTGGACAGACATAATTTTACTTCTGTCTGCCTTTTATCCCCTCTTCAGGCCAAATCACTCCAAATAGAAAGTCCAGTGTATTAAACAAAAATAGTAAAAATGTATTTTTTGCCTTGCTCCTAGTATTAGAGGAAAAACCTTGTTTTTACCAGTAAGTATATTTGCTATGAGTTTTCCATATATGGGCGTTAAGTTGAACTAGTTTTATTCCCAGTTTGAGGTTTTTTTAAATAAAAAGGTAATAATTGTATCAAATGATTTTTCTGCATGAATTGAGATTTTTTCCCAATATTTTGTTAATGGGGGTATTACATTGATTTTCTAATACTGAGTCATTGAAATCAAGGAATAAACACTACTTGTTCAGGACATATTACCCTTGTATTAAGGAGCTATTTGTTGAAGATTTTTGCCTCATTATTAACAATAGATACTGATCTATAGTTTTCTTGCAGTGTCTGGCTTTGGTATTAGCATAATACTGATCTCATAGAATCAGTGATCTCTTCAGTTTTTTGAAAAAGTTTGAGAACTTTTGGGAAAAATTAGTCTTCCCATTAGTCTTCAAATGTTTGATAGATTTCACCAGTGAGAGTGCAAGGCTGGTTTTTGGGGATATTTTTAGCTTTTCTGTCTTTGTTTTGTCTTGGTAAGTCCTGTTTTTCTGGGTATTTGCCCATGTCATTTAGGCTTTTGGTGTGTACTTTGGGTCATAGTACTCGTAAAATCCTTTTTATTCTTGTGGCATCAGTAATAAGGTCCTCTCTTTCATATATGACTCTACAATATCAGTCTTTTTCTTAGTCCATCTAGTTTTAAAAGTCAATTTTCAGTGAACCAATGTTTGGTTTTACAGATTTTTGCTATTTTTTTCTCTTTTCTTTTTTTTTAAATCAGTACTGGGGATTGAACTCTTGACAGCGTGCTCACAAGGCAGGTGCTTATGCCACTGAGCTAAATACCCAGCCCCTATTTTTTTTCTATTTTATGTCTTTTTTTTTTTTGACAAGGTTTCATTATGTAGCTCAGGCTGGCCTCAAACTCACAGTGACCCTCCTGCCTCAGCCTCCCAAGTGTTGGCAATTTCAGGTGTGTGCCACCATGCCCAGCTTTGTAATCTTTATGTTTTCCTTTTAGTTTATTATGTTTCTAGTTTAAATATTAAGATAGATTGTTGGTTTGAAATTTAAATGAAATTCAATGTAAACAAACCTTGATAGCTATAAATTCCCCTTGAACACTGTTTTTGCTGTGTTTTATAAGATTTGGTATCTTATGTTTTTATTTTCATTAGTCAAGTTTTCTCTGTGATTTCTTCTTTGATATATTGGTTGTTAAAGAATGTATTAATTTCCAGGTGTGATGATGCACATCTATTATCCCAGCACTCAGGAGGCGAGGCAGGAGGATTGCCACAAGTTCAAGGCCATCCTGGACTACACAGCAAGATCTTGTCTCAAGAAAGAATGTATTAATTTTCACAATTTTGTGAGTTTTCCAGTTTTATTTGTTACTGATTTCTAATTTCATCTTGCTGGATGAAATATACTTGGAATATACTTTGCATACTATCTAAATCTATTGAGATTTAATTTGTGCCCTAACACAAATACAATCTGTTCTGGAGAATGTGCCACATGTGCTTGAGGAGAATGTGTCTGCTGCAGTTACTGGTTGAAGTGTTCTGGGTGCGTCTGTTACATTTGGTTAATTTGTGTTAAATTCTCTGTTTCCTGAGGCAACTTGATTTTTCTATCAATTAGAAAGAGTGGGATATTGAAGCCTGCAACTATTATTGTAGAATGGTTTATTTTTCCCATACATTTTATCCTTATGGCTTGTGTTTTTTTTTTTTTTTTTTTGTACCGGGGATCAAACTCATGACCTTGCGCTTGCCAGGCAGGCGCTTAAGCCACTGAGCTAAATCCCCGGCCCCTTATGGCTTGTTTTTAAGTGCACAAATGTCTACAGTTATCTTCTTGCTGTACTGAACCTTTTAAAATAATTTTGTGTATTTTTAAAGGATTTTTTGACTGATTAATAGTGTAGCAGGCCCTGTTGTCTGTGTGTGTGTGTGTGTGGTACCAGGGATCAAACTCACAACCTTGTGCTTGCCAAGCAGGCACTTATGCTGCTGAGCTAGATCCCAGGCCTTGTCTTGTATTTTTTACATGAAATTTCTTTTCCCATCCTTTCAATTTCAACCTACAAAGTGTTATGTGTTTAAATAAAAATTATTATAATAAAGGACAAATTGTTATCAGACCCCCTCCAAGACTCCCCCTTTGAACACACTTATCCCATTATTCTTGCCACTTCTGGAACAAGTGTGGAAGTCCTCTTTTGTGTCTTGAGGTGTGGATATATATATATAGTGAATGCAGCTGCACAATGCCATCCAACGGAAAGCTAAACTTGTATAAAGTTTATGGTGTCCTTTCCACCTTAGTCACTGGATGTGGATCTATGTGACTTCTGGATCTTCCAAAAGGTCAAAATGAGCATGAAAGGTAAATGTTTTGATCAATTCAGGACATTAAGATAGCCACGACAGTGCCGCTAAGTCTCTTGTGAAAAAGAGGACTTTAGGAGCTCTAAAAGTGGGAAGAATGGCGGGGGGAAGACAAGATGGTGGGCTGGTAGGTAGCAGGAGAGAGACCCTCTCTGAGAGAGACACTCAAATGCCAGAATAAAACACCCTGGAGAGACCCAAACAGAGAGAGATGGACTCTCACAACCCACAAAGAAACTAAAGTGCAAAAAACCTCTCGAATATGAGGTCCTGGGGCTACTATTAGTGAAGATAAGATCAGTGAGCACGGCACCCTCCTCGAGCCGCCTGAATTCCTGCCCGACCTGAACAAGTGATCCGCGCCAAAGCGACTGGCTTGAGCCACCGGAGTGTGGAGCTGAACAGCCCTGCGTGCAGCTTACCTGGACCGGCTCTGCACACGACCCACCCAGAGGCACCGTGAATTCACACCGCAGCCGCACTGAAGTTGGAGGTCGGGGAGCCCAGCAGTTCTTGGGGATGTGGTGAGTGATAGGAATAAGACCCTCCCACGGGAAAGGGGAAACCGACTGGACGACATGTTGGATTTGGGCAGGACAGCCCTAACTCCATAAGGAAGTGGCTTTAGCTGGTTGCTCCTCTCATAGAGCGGATTGGTGGAATCTGCTTGGACTAGGCCGCGCCCCTCAGATCAGTGCACACTGAGGCAGTGAAGGTCTGCAAAGGTTGACTGGCCCAGAAGGGAGGAGCTAGCGCACACTGCCCGTGGGTGAACTCTAATCTCTGATAACCTATTGAAGAGGGCTAAAGCTCCTAGCTTGCGCCCTCTAGAGGAGCCTTAACCAACAATAAAAGGGTCTGGGAATTACACTGTACACTTGTATGGAAGGAACCAAAAACATGATGAAAGGGAGAAATAAGAAAACACTCCCAGCCCCCAACCCTGAGAACATTGATCCAGGAGAGACAAACACAAAAGAGATTGAGGGCAGCAAAAATGCAACACCAAACACAGCATTAGCAGACATAAAGAGATATCTTCAGGACCTTGTAAGCGGGACCAAAACTGAAATATTAATTCAAATTAAACAAGAGATAAGTAGATTAATAAAAGAAGGGCTGGGCACCTCTCAAGAAGACACAGACAGAAGAATGGAGGGACACAAATGGAGAGAAAAATTTAATGAAGAATTCAGGAAAAACCTAGAATTCATGAAGCAGATTCAAAGAGATTATCAGGAAACTAAAGACTCCATAGAAAGCTGGCAAAACTACTTGAAAGAAACCAAAGATAGACTATCAAAAATTGAACACAGGCTTGCAATGTGGGGTCATGAAAGGGAAGATCTCTTAAAAATAACAAGGAAGCAGGCAGTAAAGATACAAAGACTGGAAGACGACAAGAAGATCTATAACTTAAGAATAAAGTATGTGAATGAAGAAGCAGGAATCAAATCAGAGGAATTACAAAGGCTATTCACAGAAATTATTAAAGAAAATTTCCCAAGCATAGAAATAAGAAATGATATGCAGAGGTATGAAGCATACAGAACTCCAGCCACCTACAACCCAAACAGAGCTACACCCAGACACATAATAATCAAGATCCCAGAAATTCAATATAAGAACAGAATATTAAAAGCCATCAGAGAAAAGAAACAGATCACCTATAAAGGAAAACCCATCAAAATCA
>PVJX010031723.1:0-21091 GCA_004027295.1 Dolichotis patagonum
CGTATTTTTGAAAGAGAATTTCAGACATACTGTGTTAGTATTAGAAAATAATTGCTCTTCTTATCCTTCACATTTCGTTCTCAGTGTTTATTATTTATTTAGTTAGTGAGGTGCTGGGTTTTGGACTTACGAGCCCACACGTGCTAACATGTGCTCTGCCCAGTCCCTGGTTATCAGTTTCTAATTTTATATTTTAGCGAGGCTGGTTTATTTTAAAGTAGCTGACTCTACCATTTCAGTATTTGATTCTCAGAAAACAGAAAATTTAGGCATATTTATCTTCTTAAGTATGATAGAAATCTAGACTCAAAATCACACCTTTCAATAGAGAAATTTCTTAAAATTTTCATTTTCACCCATCTTTTTGTTTACCTAAATTTCCATAAAGATATTCATAAATATATATAATTTATTTCATTATTTTTCAGCTAGTCTGTCTATATAGTTCAGGCTGACCTGGTCTCACTATGTGATATAGGCTGGCCACAAACTGTCAGTGTTTCGCCTGCCTTAGCTTCCCCGATGCTGGGATTACAGGCATGTGCAACCACCCATGGAAAATTATATCATTTTTCAAAACACGAAAAAGAGTAGCAAACTATTTAATTATTCTGTCTGGGTCTCTAAAATGTTTCAAAAACATGTTCATCCTCAGTTATTATAGCTTAATTCATGAAAAACTTACCAATACTAACATTTAATAAGAATTATTTTCAGTTACCTGATAACTGAAAAATTTTCTTTGAGTTACTGGTTAAAGAATGAATCTACTTTCTTAATTTGTTTTCCAATTAGATCAAAAACATGCAAAACTAAAATGTAGTTTAAAAACATTATTTACATATACCAAATTTTTTTTAACTTCTTTGTGAAGACAAGTATATCCTCAGTTCAACAGTTATAGAAATTCCAAAATTTCACATTCATAAAAATATGAATAAAATTGGAACTAAAATATCACATTGTCTACTATTTTTATTCAAAAGAAGAAGTCAATGTATTCAAGTAAAATTACTCTGAAAAGTCAATCTGATAATGGTAAAGAAAATAATTCACATATGAATGAGACTTTTTATTTAACATTAGTATCCAACAACAAAAGAAGTAAGAAAAAAGAAAAATGGCAGAAAGAAAAGAAGAAAAATGGAAGGGAATAAGAAGCAAGGATATGAAACAAGGCAGGCAAGAAGGAAAGTAGGTTAGAGCAAAAACAAAAATCAGTAGAAGGCAAAAAATAAAACCAATAGATTCTTGTCCTAATTATAAGTTACATTGTAGCTTTACTATCTGAATTTACCATTAAAAGCCTATATTGGCTAAAGTCGTATACTGTAAGGTGGGCTTTATTGGAACCTAGCTCTTTTATAGAATCAATATTCATTTATTAGTAAGTTAATAATGAGTATATTAACACTTTTTTCTCCCTTGGAGCCATTTTTTAAAAAGCCAGGCATAATAAGCTTGACAGCCTGTGATGATGACTGAAATCTTTATTAGGTGAAGGAAAGAAAAGGAGTTAGATTCTAAAAGAAATTAGAATTCCAGTGTGCACTGTTCATATTGGGAAAGCCAAAGGCTGAACTGGTACTCATGAAGTCTCCTTTTTTATTATAATACCTTATCCACAAATTGGATATGGTCGTGTGTCACATAAATTTTGGAATAAAAAACTAGAATGTCAATTTTATCAAAGTTCCATCTGATTATAATGCAGAATAGCCTTAAGCAGAGGTCTTTGAGAGCCTAACTTCAACTAATAGAGATATGGATAAATTATAAGCCTGCTTGCAGCAGAGCCCATAAGTTATATTATAGTCACTTCTGGAGCAGAAGCAATGGAGTGAAAATGAGACTCCCATACTAAAGCATTTTTTAAATATCAAGACCATTGCACTGTGTGATGTAACCACTGAGATATTAACGTTTAAATTTGTAATCAACACATTTATTTAATCAAAATTTGACTCAATTTGGGAAACTCGGTATTAAGTGAAATGTCATGGATACATATAAAGCAATAAAAGCATGGTAATGAAATTGCTACAGGTCCTGAAGTTGTACCAATTTCAGTTAAAAACCAAATTATAATTATTTTCAGGCAATATCTTCTTAACTTATCTAAACTTTCTGCATATCCAATTTCTTTTTTAAAGAATGATTATAAGTTAAGTATACAAATGATTTTTTCCACTGTTTCTTTACACGAGTTCTTTTGTAGAAATCACTTGAAAAATCAGCGTAATAAAACATGCTATCTTACATGATGAAAAATTTAGTAGTGTGAAATCTAAAATTTAAAAAATAGTCTAATATTTATTATTGATAAAAGACATGACTTTGTTATTTTCTTAAAGGAATGTGTTCTGATAACTTAACTCATACAATGTAATATGTTGCATCTCACAGTTCCTTAGATATGGATATTGAATCACAAAACAAACAACAAAAATATTCTTTTTTGGATGTCTTTTGCAAGCATTAATCTTAAACCATGAAGTAATATGTATCCCACCTTTGTTTCATTTTCTTAGAAATGTTTGCCAAACTATACCAATAATGGCAATTTCAATGTAGATCACTGAAACTGAAGCACTGGTAATAAAATTGACACTAGTAAGGTTCCTTTGAATAGATAACTTGCCTTTTGCCCACTTTCATGTGCCTGAATCTAACATGCTTCTCATAGTTATGAAATTCTTTCTGCCACACAGACACAGCCTTTTACTAGCACTGTTTACCTGGCGGTGTCCTCAGGGTTTTGCCATTTGTTCTAAGGATCATCTCCTTTCAAAGGTCCGACTCAAATGACGTGTCTAAGTTTGTCTGTTTCAGTTATAACTTTTAATCTTATATTATGATTCATTATTAGCATTTACAGTACTTATGATAATACTTTTTCTTCTTCAATTTTCACTACCTTAATTTGGAAGGTAAGCTAGGTTAAAAATACATATTTAGTATAACACATATAGAAGCTGAGAACTAAAATAGTACTCACAAAGTCATTCTAAATACTTTTAATGAATATTGTTTTTAATTAACAAATCAGAAGTGTATAGATTTAGAAGAACAGTGTGATGTTTGGTTTAATGTACGCTGGAAAGAATGAGTCCGTCTGACATATGACATTATTTTGGTGTGGTCAGTACCGTGAATAAAGAAGCATATTTATTCATGTAGACTCATCTATTTTTAAAGACCCATGGACAGTCAAGTGACTAACCAAAACTCATGATTTTCTCTTTGTACAAAAACATATAATTGATATGGCAACTTTGAAAGCAGAAAAACAATCCAAGGAAAAGTAACAAACAAACAAAGAACAGCTTTCTCAAGGCTCAGGGATTTAGCTCAGTGGCGCAAGTCCTGCCTGGCAAATGCTAGGTCATCAGTTCGACCCCTGATACGAAAACAAAAATAAATAAATACATAAATAAAAAGCTCTCTCGCAGACCTAGCTGATCCTTTCTGGACACATCCAAATGCGGTAATGTTGTCCTCTGTCTACTAATTGAATACCTAGAGCTGGATGAGGAATTTAGGGAGAGTTTGTCTTTCAAAGTAATAAAAACACTTCGAACAAACACAATTTGGACATATCTGATTTATTGCTAGTAAAACTGTGTACATAAGGCTCAGAGAATCTGGTACCTGCTGCAAGAGAAACATAACTTCATGTGGGTATAATAGAAGGACCTGGTTCCTTGACGGTCAGTAAGGTGGAACTGCAGTTCCAGGACCCAAACCCCTGATCCCTGACTTTCCTGTCCTGCATATATGTGGATAATATTTTTAATATATGCTGTTAAAATTCACATAACTTTATTGTGTACTAACATTTCAAATAAATTTTCAGGGAAATCTAAATTACAAAATCACGGCAATGTGTACTGCCTGTAATATTGAAGAATTCTGCATACTTTAACTGTGCTTTATCTAACATAAAAACTATTTAAGCAGTGCTGATAATGAATACTCTCTGTGAAAGCTCAGGAAAATATTTAACAAAATACCTCTTCGCATTTTCACTGCCAGCACTAGCCACCAACAGATAAATACAAAATTTATAAATAAAAAATTTCAAATAAACATTATCACTTATTCTTTGATTATAAGAGACACTTGAACTTAAACACATTTTACTGTTTTGTAGGAGATAGATATTCTAAGAGTTAGAAATGAGTACTAGGGGTGCAATATTCCTTTGACAAAATTAAGAAAAACCAGTTCTTTATGTGTATTGTTTGTTTAGCATTCTTCAATTACCACAAATATTCAGTTCAGTGTTTGTGTTTCATGAACTTCAGAGTTAATTTAAAAACTGACCAGTAGCTACAGATGAATGCTGTTCTTCACTGTGCCCCGGATGCTTTAACCAGCCTGCTGGCGCTGGGATCAATCCGCTCTGCGGCCTGTTCATTCATCTTCGTCCTGCGGTTCATGCCATGGCAGCAAGGAGCACGCTGTGTAATTCAGTCTGGGTGAAATCTCACATAAGAGCAAACTGTGGCACAGCAGCAATAATCAGCTTAATTCAAAAATCTGAGCACGTGTTTTCAATAGTTTTTGTCATAGAGAGCAGTGGGATGCTCTGTTCTAGAATCGCACCATCCGTGAAAGCTTTGAGGAATAAAAGTGAAAATACGCCTTAAGGTGCACCAAGTGTAATGGACTTTCATGTAAAACATAGCAGAAAGTAAGAGCACAATATAATATTTATAGAAAACAAGGAAATCAACCTCAAGGGTTAGGAACTATTTCATATTGCTTGACAAGATGGCGTTGTAAGTACTTTTACAAATAGTCATGCATTTAGAAAATCTCTGTGATGCCGTAACATTCTCTGCTTTAGCGATTTGGAGAATCTGAAAATATCTACACAATTATAAATCTGTATCTAAATGTGGTTGTGTTTTTCCTCAGTGTTTTGCTTTGCCGTCGTTGCTGTTAATTCTGAAATGTTACAGAAGCGAGTTTCTATGTGTTAGAATAATCCACAGAAATCTCTGTTTTAGGTTTGAAGTAAGTTTCATTGGGAACAAGTTCCTATACACCAGATATCAGCTCTTCTGACTCCAGTAAAGCGGAGCCCACTCGCATGCAACAAGTAAGATGAGGTGGGTTTATTATTCCGAGTAGGAGCGGGCACAGCAATCTAGGATCTGGTTTGCGTGTTGCTCTCTGCCACCTGCTCCAATCCCAGAACTTCTCAGCAGGTTCTCCAAGGCCGCGTTCCCCAGGCTGCAATGCAGGGTTGACTTCGATCCTTGGTGGGGCGTGGCACGGAGGGGAAGGGACGCAACCTGAGGGATTGAGCATGCTAATGCACTTTTCTCAGTTGTTTTATAAGAGGTTCTGTTATTCAGTCTCCACAGACCCGTGGATGACAGAATGTGAGGAAAGCTCAGCGTTTTCCACGAGCGTGTACCCATTTTCTGTTGCCTGTGTAGGGAAGGGTGTACTTTGGGTAGTGTGAAGTTCCACCAGTATCTGAAAATGACTTGCTTTGCTCTTGGAGGTAGCTATGGTAGTGCCAGCATCTACATGGGTGATACATATTTGGCCTTTCCAGGCACATAGAGCTTGGCATGTGGGTATTAAACATAAAATACTTCAACTTCCGCCATCCAGCAAAGAGATGCTATTCAAAGTGGATGCATCTGATGGTTCATTTATGTGTCTAAAATCATCCCCATGCTAGTGCACTACAAATGGCAGTTGTCTTTTGTCATAAATTCCACTCAGGAATTATGAGACACCTGCAACTCTGGATGAGAGCTTGTTAAATCATTTCTAAACCTGCTGCTTCAAAAGGCCCATTGGCTCCAGTGGCTATGTTTACCTTGACTAAGGAAGATAAAAGAACGCTCCCGGGTGCACCTGCTGTACATGTAATCCATGCAAACTATCAGATCTTGGACATCTTTTTTATTATTGAGAGTTCCAGGGTTTAATGTTGTTTGATAATATTTGGGAGTTTTATGGGTTTCCTGCCCAAGCAATTTTGCATTCAGCCAGAGCTAGTAATTAATAGTTTTGAGGGGTTTTTTTTTGTTGTTTGTTTGTTTTTTAACCAGACTGGGCTATTGTGACTGGGTATTGTGTAGCAATCCTTGAATGAACAAAGTAGTATCCTGCACTCTGCTTGTAATATAAAATTACCATACAGCATTTTGTTGAATAACTGCTTGGTATTTGCTAGTTTGAGTAGCCAGAGAAAGTGGAGTGTGCCCACTATGATGGCCTTGATTCTTAGCTATCCTGTTGCATGCCCCTTGGAAGGTTGTGAGATTTTCTGCTTTTACAAGGCAACATTTCCGTTTCTATAATGCACTGAGGGTAGGGAACTATATACCCTGGAAATTGCAATGACCCCCCAAGCCTCACTCATGTCTACAAACTCCTCAAGTAGATGAGCAACATGGATCAGAGAGTTACTCCTAATACCTCCAAAATTCAGAAGTTTAAGTTTTCCCTTTAAGGGATCAGGAAATATTGTCTCAGGGATTTTATTATCAAAGAACCACAGAAAATTCTGAATTTTCTCTCTTTTTATATCTTGACAAGAGTATAGAGCCATTGGCTCCCCGCTAGAAACCCAGAGACCTTGGTCCCATTTCTAACTATGCCATTCAAAGGGAAACATTGGATCTGCAGTGCTCCCTTACCAAATAAACGCACTAAGCACTCTCCGGCCATTTCCATGGGCCCTCTGTCGCCTGTCTTTGAGAGATAATCTTTTGCTTTCTGTGAGGGATGCATGTGTACACTGGGGTTTCAGGGCTGTCAAGGTCTCTTTCTAGTTTCCTCTCAGCTATGTCTGGATCTCCGGCTTGGTGATCCTGGTAATAAACACACACCTAAGTGCTTACCAAGGGGTAGGGATTAGGGGGATAGATCTTCCTTAAATAAGAAGGGGCTCGAGATGTGGAGGAAGAAGAGAAGGTCGGCAAGGCAGGGGATGACTTAAAAAGTATGTTCTTGTGCCCATCCCACACAATAAGTGTAAACATTATGTGCCGTTAACAGGCACTAATTAAAAAATGCATTATATGAGCGGAAGATTGAAGGAATTTTCTTGGTATGCACTTTTTACAGTCAATTTTTGGTCAAATTACAGATAAATTTAAAGACTAACATCATACAGTTTTCAAGCTACGTAAGATCATAATGACCAGTAATGTGTTTCTGAAGACAGAGAGATAGGAAAGGGGAGCAGAATCGATTTTACCAAAAAACCTATTTAAATGTGATAAACTAATTTTTAATAAAATTCAGTAGTAAATTCAACTTAATGGACAGTGATTTTTTTACTAAAATTACTACAATATTACTAAAATTACTAAATTACTAAAATAAAATTACTAAAATTACTAAATTACTAAATATTTATGTGTATATAAAATTTTTACTAAAATTTTTATGTGTATATAAAATATTTATGTGTATATAAAATTTTTACACTTTAATATTTGCATTATATAACATGTCTCCCATGGAGCTGTGTAAGAACTAAAAATGTATAACTCCTGAAGGAAGAAAGTAGAAAATGGTTTGGCCTTGGCTTGAGTCAACATTTCTTAAATTTCACACAAAAAGACAGAATCATACAAAATTACTCTTCATTCATTTAAAATATACTGTTAAGAGAGAGTAACTTACGTGTTTGAAGAAAACATCCATGAGTCATGTATCTTAGAAAAGAATGGTATACAGAACTATTATATTTTTAGAAATAAATAATTACACAACTCAATTAAAATGACCATGAGCTTTAGAGGTCTTTAACCAAAAGAGCTATCCCTGTGGAAATTAAAAACCAAGGAAATGGTTTACATTATTAGCCACTAATGAAACAGAAATTAAGCCACATTCTACTGTGCACAAAGTAGAATGGATAAAATGAAAGATTCTGAAAATATTCAGCATTGGCAAGAATCTTGAACAAACAGATTATCCATATATTGCTAGAAAGAATCATAAACAGCACCAGTAACCACTCTAGAAAACAGCTGTTCTGGAAGATGACTGGATTGTGGGGAGGTACTATTTTCACAAGGGGGTCAATGATTGGTCAGGTAACTATGCTGTTAGGAAGTACAGACTGGTCAGTCTCGGTGGGAAAAAGCCTATCTCACGTATATGTCGCTGGAGGGTGCATCTCTTTTTTAAGCTTCTCCCTTTTCTCTCTGCTTCCTGGCTGCCATGAGCTGAGCCATTTTCTTCATCTAAGACCTTCACACATGCTACTTCTGCTTCAGAACCAGCTGACCATGGAGTACAACCCCTCACACTGTGAGGCAAACAAAATCTGCTTTAAATTGTGGGTGTTCAGCATTCCATTCTTGTGTCTGGAAACCTAAGAAACACAGAAAAATATGGTTTAGAACTAGGCTGTTCCCCTAAATTATTATACTTAAGGTGGAACTTTTGGAAGGTGATTGGATAATTTAAGCGCTATACCCACAGTGGATTCGTGTACTGATGGGTTCATAGTTAAATATGCTATTAGAAGTTAGTTAAATACGCTATTAGAAGAAGGCAGGTGTGGTAGGTAGCAGTGTCAGTGGGGATGTGCCCTCCTTCTCCCTTCTCTCTCTGGAGTCCATGAGAAGAGCAACTTACAGCCATGACTTTTCTGCCTTGGAGCTAGCCAACCATAGACAGAATTCTTTGAAATCTATGAAGCAAAATAAAAACCTTTCTTCCTTTAAATTGTCAGTGTTGATGTTTCATCTCTGTGATATGAAAGTGACTAATATATGTATCTAAATTAAACTTCAATAATGGTCTTTTACAGTGAAATAAAAATGTTAACTAAGGCTATCATAATTTTCAAGCATGAATTGTCAACACGGATGGAAAAAAACAAACTTAACGGTATTAAGTTATTGAGAAGTATGATTTATTTAAAAAGTCAACATGAATACTATTGGTGTATAACCATACAAATAGTAAGAGAAAGGGCATTATTATCTAATTACCACATCAAATAGTTTTTAGAGTGTATAGTACTAAAGATATAAAAAATAGAATAACTTGTCAGATGTAAAGAGAGGCTTATTCAATTACTAAGTCATCATTAGAGGTCCTGCCATTCAAAAATTAAGAGAACAATTAGCCAAACAGATGGGAATTACTATTTAATTTAAACAATAATTGCATTTCTTTTAATTTTATTGGTGTTTATAAGACACTAAACATTCTTTTCATGTATACATCATATGTTCTCCAAAATAAGTCATACAGTATATCATAAAGCACATTGCAGCAAGTTTGAAAAATCAAAAATCATAGAATAATCTGACCACAATAAAATTAAGTTATGAAAAGAACATTAATTTAAGAAAATTTCACACATTTAAAAATGTAAAAATCGTATTTTAAACTGTCAAATGCTTAGTAATCATATGTTCTTTTTGCCTTTTGGAGTCATAGATAAGAGCTTTTATAATATTAAAATTATATTATATTTAAGTATAAGTATCTGTTCTATATTTCACAATAATTTTAAGTGGAAGTAAAGCAATCACTGAATTTCCTTTTCCACACATTACATAATGTAAACAAATCTGCATACATTTTATCACTGTTACTGTAAATGGAACAATCTGTTAATAAAGTTCATCGCTTTGAGCAAGCTGTGCCATTAACGTACACTTGGCACATGTGTCTCTCTACAATCCAGAAACCACTGAATGATAATAAATTAGTTAACTATGCCACTTTCATGCATTTTATTTGCCAAGTAATGTAGATTTCACCTGTTGTCAAGACCAACACAGTTATATCTTTTTATTTTATTCTTACTTGCAAATATCTGCACATTTGAGACACACGTTACCCCTCACAGTTATTCGCAGGCTACAGAAGGCTAAGGAAGGATGAAAATCAGAGCCATGGCACCTGAGAAGGCCCTGGGGAATGTGGAGGCTGATCCTGACACGGAGACAGAGGACTTCAGCCCGGGACTCAGTGGCAGAGCTGCAGAGGTGTGACGCTGCCAAGCAACAAGGGCCACTGAAACAAGCTGGGCCGGCACAGTGTTAAAGCATCAGTTTAAACTGGGTCCTGCACAAGCAGCAAAAGCTGCACTAAACAGCGTATCCAGGGTCCATAGAGATTTTGCACCTGGTGATTTTCCCTGACAATGTTCAAGTGTAGTAGGTGACCAGAGAAAAGGGTTCATAATACCACTGCACCAATTTGGGGGTGTTCCTCTTCCTATAAAGATAAAGGGATTATATATTTGATAGCCTCTCGTGTCTAGCTTTTCTGATGCAATTTGATATGCTCATGTCTATGAACCCCCAACAGAAACTGATGAGCCACTTTTCTGGCACAAATAAATGATTTATCAGTATCTGCTTTACATTATGGAGAACATAAGCTAGATGTTTCTGTACCTATACAAACAACCTATATAAGCAAACCACAGGGACCTTCTGAAGTTACAATATCAATCACTTTATAAAATAGAAAATCTCAGAGCTACCCACAACCTGAAAGTTCTGGTTTTATGCCACAGAGTATCTCAGAGTGGAACACAGCTTTCTCTTCAGAGTCAAAAAGTGAAAAATATTTCCCAGAATACTGCAGAAAATGCTTCACCTTACTCATGCAAGCAACATGGAAAAATGAATTTTCTTAGATGCATAATTTCCAAAAAAACTAAGACACTGTAGCAAAGAAAACTGAATGACATTAAATAGTTTAATTAAAATGTTCCCCCTTTAGTTCAGTTCTGAACAACCTATATATTACTGAATTTTTAAAAGATACATGGAATGGTGATCAACTACTGATATATTCTAGAATATACTTCTATGTAGGTCAGTGGTCTATATGACTGATATTAGTCTTTATCACAGAGAGAAAAGAAAGAAAAAGGGAGAAGATAGAGACCGAATATATATGGTGGGAAAACAAAGAGGGAAGGGGCTAGAAAATGAGAGACAGAGAGAGACAGAGGCAGAAACCAACGTAGAGAATCAAACAGAGACAAACAGAAAAAGAAGAGAAAGGAGAAACTTTGTTTAATATATGTGCATGAGTTATATAATACGTGTGTGTGTGTGTGTGTGTGTGTGTGTGTTTAAAGACAGGCTATTTTTTTTCAATAGCTTATGTAATTGTATGACTCATAAACATGTTGGAGACTAAGAAAATAATTTATATTGCAGGTTAGAATACCATGGTAGACTTTTTTTTGTTTCTTTGTGTTTGGATTTTGTTCTTGAGACACAGTATCACTATGAAGTTGGCCTTGAGCTCACTATGTAGCTCATACTGAACTTGAACTCGAACTCCAGACAATCCTCCTGCCTCAGCCTCCCAAGTGCTCAGATTATAGGTGTGCATCACTGTGCTTGCCTTTAAAGGTAGTTACAGTGCAAATAATATTTCTCTTAAAAGATCTGAATATTAAAGGGAAAGAAACCTCTCATACCACAAGGCCCATCGCTTTACTTAAAGTGCACCAGTTTAAGTGTTAATAGTATCTTCAAAAGTACTCTCTAGCAATCTGTAGTCTAAGATTTGACCAAAAATTGGGCACTATACACAATCTAGCAAAATTAGTACTAAAATTAAACTTCTCACAAGGGAAGGACAGAGTCAGTTGAAGAAAATCTAACTAAAAATATATTAGAAAATATTCTTTAATTGCTTCATATGGTGTGTCAGAACTAGGATAAATAAAGATTGTTTCAAAGGAGGTAAGGAAATACCATGAGTTTAAAACTGAACTTTTAAGAAAACTAGCTATAGGACACAAAGTTACCTACATTTCATTGCTAGCTTTCCATTCCTGGAAAGTCACTCCAAAAACTCCTAAGGTTTAAAAGAGACAAAACCTGAAAATCAACCTTTCTTATCATTCATCTGTAAGTCAATCCTTGTTTTTCTTCTTATACTATAGACTTATACTATAAATTCCACGGATTTCAACCCTAACAACAGAGAACTACCTGCGTTCTACACCATATCACACCTCATCTTGTACTGCTGGCTTTCCTCGCAGTGTGTCCTTCTTTTATTTTGCTAATGAACTTGTTTTAGCTCCCCTGGTGGGTCCTGTAACACATGTTTAAGAAAACTTTTCCTTGATGGCATGTGTTTTAGGGAGGGTGTGTCACTATTTCCTCTCTGGGGGCTGCCCCTAGACTTTGTCTAATAATATAATGGCAACAGAAATATCCAAATATTACAGTGATATATTTAAAAAATCTAACATATTAATAGTAATATTAATGTAGATATTTTTAAAGCTAACAAATAGATTTTGAATAAAGAATACCTGACATCTAATAAATATAAATAACAATGAGACTGTATTCCTTGCTGTTAATTTTAGACAAAGGAAAATAAGGTAGGACAGAGCAAATAAAAACTAGGTAGGAGGCAAATAAAAAAAGATTTTAATAACCATACCTTTTAAGAAAAAACACAGCTTTAGGACACAAGCCTAGTTCATTTTTGTTTTATCATTATTTTCACAGAGCATAGTAAACTTGGGCATCTTCTTGTCACCTATAAATGGGTTTTCTCCTTCCGTTTTACCTCCAAATCCTTTTTTTTACCTGTGAATAGCTAAATTAGTCAGATATTAATATACAGTCGGAGAGGCAAAGTCTAATGCACCTACCATGGCTGCGTCTGAAATTCCCCTCCCTTATCCTCCATACCTGAAGGGCAAGACTTCCAAGCCAACCCTAATAAAGTGTCTACTGAGGTGCAAACACCGCTCCTTGATTTTATTAAAATTTCTCAAGGGCATATCCCTTACAGGAGGTGGATGGAGAATTCAACCCTACCCAGGTCCACGTGTCCTTTGCTCTCAGAACCTCAAATGATCAAACTATAGATCTAGAAGTTTTCAGACAATCCTGATAAATACAATGGGGCACTTACTTAGGCTCATAAACTAGACTGGAAAGATGTGACATTGCTCATAGGACAAACATTTGTCTCCTAGTGAAAAATTAGTGATACCATGGGATACTGTTACATTTGGAGATGAATATCATATCATTAATTTTTAAAGACTAGAAAAAAGACCAGAAGGCAAACATCCAGTTTCTCCTGGAACCCAAGCAGTGCCTATGCCAGATTCCTACTTGCCCACCACCAAAAGTAGTTTAAAATGAAAATAATTTTCAAAAACATATCCTTCTCCTCAGAAGGAGAAAAACCTAAGCCCTTCAATTATTTTAAATTGTCAATTACATATCAAGGAAAGGATGAACACCCATTGTTGTGGTTTGTGTAAGTGTTCCCCCAAAGCCTCATGCAGTCGTGGCGGCAGCTGAGCCTAGCATTTGTGATTGGCTGCTGTCTAGACCTGGGAATGATTGACAGTGTGAGTGCCGTACCCGTCCAGGGGCAGGAAGCCAGCATACAATATGGAGGAGGGAAAGAGGTGTACTTTCCTTTTCTGCCCTTTACACACTTGTCACTTGCAGTTGCCATGGACGGCTGCCCCTCAGCCATGTCACTCTGCCCTGGAGCCAGCTGAGTATGGACTGAAACCTCCAAAAACTATAAGGTAAATAAACCTTTCCTTGCTTCACTTTTGGTGTTAGGTATTTTGTCTCAACAATGAAAGAAACGTAACCAGAACACTCCATGAAAACAAAAATAGTTGAAACTATTTTAATAGTAGTTCTTGTGTTAAGATTTGTCTATCAAACAACTTGAGACTATCAGAGTAATGGGTAGACTGTACACCTGGTGATCCCAATAAGATAAGACAGCCTAGTATCCTTAAAAATAGTCTTTGCTTTCACAGACATAAAAGATTTCTCTTCCTTCTGATATTTATTGAAAGATATCTCTGCTAATTTATGACTATAAAAAAGCTTCTGATTAGTCTATTTATAGACAGAAAATTAAAATTTTTTAAAGTGTTATTGTAGTTTGACTTGGACAATATATCATCTGAAAGTGCACTCTGATTTAAATACAATTCTGTTGGCTCTGTTGTTTTTCTTTCTGTTCCATGTGTGTTAATAGCCAGTTGCAACACTTGCAGTTGCTTTAGGAACAAGTTCTTTCCTCAACAATTTATTTTTTTTTTCCTTTTTGGAAAGCTTCTTTCAAATTTCCATAGGAAACCATTTGTACAAAATATTCAGGGTAGCCAAACTCATTTAAAACACTGCCATAGAAAGACCAACAGGCTGAAGGCTTACATAGGAATAAAAGCATTAAGGTTTGATTACATAAAAGCTATATATGAGTTAGTTAACTTTTAAGTACACATTATACTTTAAAAGTTTTACAAAAGTTGGCTAATAGATAAACACAGAAGACATTACAGACTGATATACAAATCAGTCTAATAAATGCAATTAATATTATTTTCTGTCTATAACAGTTGAACTTTTGGAGCCCAGCTAGCTGTGTGCCATAGCATCGTGAGGGAAACCAGAGGACCGGGAGTTGGTGAGGGACGTGAATGGGTGGTAGACTTCGGCACACAGACACGTGAACAGAAGCGGGTCTGAGGGTTTCCATTTGATTTCAAAGAGCTTGCGGAGAACTCCAGGAGCAGAGCAGTCCCAGATCACTTCACTTCCAAAGCCCCAGAGTGCACTGAGGAAAGAGCCATCCAGTCGCAGTAACTGATGGCAGTTGTGAAGCATGCTAGGAGGATTTCTCCTAAAAGGTAGAAGAAGCTGGCACCACCTCCACTCCATTCTGGTAGCTGCCCAAAGTCACTGTTAACCCTAAACACAAAGAACCAGAAATGCTTTTACTGGGCTGTGACCAGCAGAGCACCCTTGACCGACTCACACAAGCAGGCAAGAAGCCTTGTCCTGCTGTGGGACAAGGGCTCTTCCCCCACCCTGTGACCCTTGGATAAGAGGACTTAGTGATGTAGAACAGAGGAAGCTGTGCAAGGTCATGAAAGGGCCACTGTACCCAGGTTTGGGAATAACCATGGCTTTCCCTACCTGAGGGCACCACAGCAACTGGAGAGTGCCATAGAGCCAAACATGTGCAGTGCCAAAAGACAGGATGTTGGGCCTAATATCAACTATCCATCCTTAATAAATTGAGAAGACCAAGAGCCACCTACACCTAGAAAAAAATCTCTGAGTAATAGACGTTCCCTAGGAAAGCCTCAGTACTGGTGTTAAAGCTATCTACCGTACAGGCAGCTATTTTGAAGATATCAAGGAATATTGTTATAGCCATTGTTGATTTCCAATTATCTTGCTTTGAAATCCTGTATTGCTTTAGTTGTTTTGTTTTGATTGGTTTTATTCTGTTCTGTTTTGTTTGATTTTATTATGTCGGATGGTATAGGCAACTACTTTGAAGATAATAAGAGGCATTATGGCAGCCATTGTTGATATCAAAACAAGATGATAGGATATCAACAATGGCTGCCATAATGCCTCTTATTATCTTCAAAGTAGTTGCCTATACCATCAGACATAATAAAATCAGAATAAATTCAGGCAAGACACTGACAAACTATGAGAACTTAGGTCAGAATACCCTCAGTATTTAAGAAGCTGGAGTAGACCTTTTGATTAACACACACTAAGGAGAACATAGGGTCAGGGAAATGCATTAGGCCAGCATAGTCCTGTAGTATAACAGTGTTGAATATTACCACAGCCCTGAGATACAGAAGAAGAGCAAGGTTAATCAAATCCCCCCTCTCTTGTTTTGTTTGAGAAACTTGTTTTCTACCAAATGCACATTTCCAACGCTAAGCTAGATAAGATGCATGTAACAAAGCTTCTACACTTTGTTTAGCTAAAATATTTGTGTGCACTGTTTAATCAGAGGAAAATGCCCCAACATTCAACTTGATTGAACTTCAGATAAACTTTTCTTCTCACATCAAGGCTCTGAAATGTGACATTTTCTGATTAAGCCAGCAGACCCCTTCTCCATGATGTTACCTCCTGACATAAAGCTAACTATATAATAAAGCAGTCTGTGATCATGCACAGGACCAGTTCATTCCAAACCCTAATCGAACTCCTGTCTGGTCTTTTCTCTCCTTTTGAAGAAAACCTCTTTTCAGCCTGAACTGTGAGATGGTTACAGATCTCAAGGCAGTTCTTTCACACTACTGGTTGTTCATCTTCCACAAGCAGTCACCTTGCTAGCCTTTTACAATAATCCTTTTAAATAATCTCTTTCATTATCAAAGACACACTTTATTTTTTAGTTAACAATATCTATGGTACAGATTATAGATTTTTATGTATAGGTCCATGGAAATCGTTGAAGTAACAAAATAGGAGACATAACGTGATGTCATTCAGTATTAAATATAATTATGACTATACCGTGGAGAAGTGAGATGGAAGAGTGTTCTTGAGACTACTGCAAGCACTGGAATTGGAGTGGAAATTCACAGAGTCTGTAATCCCCTACTAGAATTTGCAGTTTTTTTTTCCTCAATTAGTAGAGAATTGGCAATAATTTTACAAATTATTATAATGTGGACAGATAAATACGTTGGAATACATGAAGAGAACTATAATTTGTGGCAGAGCAACTTTTAGATGCTCATACATTCTGGGTATTATGGAAGAGAAAATTTGAGATGTTCAAGAAACCTGTACAGTGTGTTTTAATGCTATTTTTTGAAAGGGAGATGTGTATGGGGAGAGGGGAGTGTTTGACAAAAGAAATACCACTTTAAAATTTGCTTTTGGTAAAGTGGAAGTTATTTTTCTTGCTGCAAGTTAAGTCTTTGTAATTTCAAGAAATGGAGCTACTCAGAATTTGTCACATATTACCAATTTCTCTGTAATGTTATTATTGCACTGTGATCTTCAGGGGAGGGGTCATAAAATTCAAAGCCACACAGCATAATACTCATAACTTGGATACACACATATTCAAATCCTTCAAATACTCAATCCTTCACAAATATTCAAATACTCCACATTCAAATTTTTATACATCTGTGACTCTTTACATTTACAATGGAAACTTTATATTTTTTGTGCTATTTTAAGGTTTAGAAAAGGTGTGCAAGAAACGTGCTAACTTATTTTTAAAAATTATATTTATCACATTTTAAAATTGTTTTTAAATATCATGTTTGTATCAAATGAAGTGTACTAGAGATCTTCAGTAAAAACAGATTTAGAATGATTCATTACAGAGGCAAGTAATATAATTATTATTGTGATGAGGCATTTGTTGTGTAGATATAAAATGTCTTTCAAAAGTCAGTGGTGGGACATGGTCAGAAGGTATTGGTCACTAGAAATAAGACATGGAAGAGTGTATGTTTGTCCCCATGTCCTCCTTTTCTCTCCCTTTCCTTGCCTCAAGCACTACGTAGCATTTCTCTGCCATGCTATTGTGCATGCTATTTCTTCTATGGAGCTGGACATGGACTCTAAGCACATAAGCACATAAACCTTAAGTCAGAAAGAGCCTCTCCTCCTTTCAATGCAGATGTCCAGTATTTTGTGCCAGAGACAGGAAAATGTCCAATGCATAGGCTGTATAGTATAGTTGACATTAATAGTGCCAAAAAATAAAATCTACCTAAGATTTAGGGTAACTTTGCTTCTTTTTAATGGTTAAAGTTGTGAACAAGCAAAAGAAGTTTAACAATCCTTTTGATGTGTGCTGTGTCAGTATGTAATGACAGGTTAATATTTAGTTGCCATCATGACAATGTATTTGTCAATAGAAAAAGGAAGACAACAAAGAAGGACTTTATCTATGATTGAGAATACCAGGCAAGGTCAATATTATGTTAATTGCTCCCAGAAAGCAGCATCGCAGCCTTTCTGTTTGGGACCCAAACCTCTCAGACCCGCAGAGTGGCCCGGGCTGTTTGGATTGGGAATATTGTGGAGACTGGCATCTTGGCCAGGTCTGTTTAGGACCGGGAACTTTTCAGAAACCAACATTCTGGCCTGACTCTTGGGGACCTGTAGGCCTACCCTTCACTCGCAGGGAACCTCCTGGAGACCTGCCTGGGACAAAGCACGGTGGCCTGGCCTGCCTGAGATTCAACAGTCTCTGGGGTGACCACACCCAGCATTCGCCTTACAAATTAGGGAGCCAGGAGACCACAGAGGGGAGTTAGGACCCTGAGAGGAGGCCAAGAGACTGTGGGGGATCCACTGCCCCTCCAGAAACTGAGGGTGTAAGAGGTAATTCACCACACATGCAGGGAAAGCTTTGGAACACTGCTCAAAGTAAAGAAATATGGAAAAATGACAAAAGGAAAGACCAAAAGGCAGGCTCAAAGCCCAAGCCCTCCCCAAGAAAGCTTAGAAGCCGTGTACATGGAAGAAAAGGAAGCCATACACCTGAAATGTCTGAAATGATATCAAATGAAATAAATATGCAAATAGGGAAAGCTATGGAGAAATTCAAACCAGAAATACTTGCCCAGGAAAAAGAAGAATTGATAAAAATAGTGAAAGAAATAGTGAACGCATCTAGTGAAAACACAGCTAAAAAATTAGAGGAACAAAGGAAAACAGATAGAATCCCTGAAAGAACAATATAAGAAACAAACAGAATGCATAAAGCAGATTCAAAGAGATATACAGGAAATCAAAAATTCTATTGAAAGCTGTAAAAACTGCCTTAATGAAAGTGAAGATAGAATTTCAGACCTCAAAGATAAGATTGCAGCCAGTGAGCAGGAAAGGCAACATCTTTTAAAAATAACAAAGAATCAGGAAATAACAATTCAACACCTGCAAGATGACGCAAAGAAAAAATAACATAAGGTAAATAGGGATAGATGAAAAAGAAGGGGAGAGCCCAAATGATATCAAGAGGATATTTACAGAAGTAATAGCTGAAAACTTCCCAAACATGAGAAGAGAAACAGACATCTGGATAAGTGAAGCACACAGAACTCCAAACAGCCATAACCAAAATAAAACCACACCCAGACACATAATAATCACCATCCCAGTAATCCAACATAAGAATAGAATGCTAAAAACTGTTAGAGAGAAAAGAGAGATCACCTATAAAGGAAAACCTATCAGAGTCACGGCAGACTTCTCAACACAAACAATGAAATCAAGAAGAGCATGGAGTGAAGTATTTCAGATCCTAAAGGAAAACCACTTCCAACCCAGACTGACATACTCTGCAAAACTGTCCTTCAAAATGGATGGAGAAATAAGATACTTCCATGACAAAGAACAGCTGAAGATCTTCATGAACACCAAACCAACCCTACAAAGAATACTGAAAGACATTCTAGATACACACAGAACAAAACCACCAAGCAAGGCAGACAATTAAACAGAATGGAAAGCTAAAGACACAACAGCAGAAAGATAACATGTCAACAATAAACCAATATATAACAGTTACAACCATTAATGTAAATGGCCTCTACTCACCAATCAAAAGAAACAGACTGGCAGAATGGATCAAGAAACAACATTCAACCATATGCTGTCTACAAGAAACCCATCTAACCCAAAAGGACACTCATAGACTGAAAGTCAAGGGATGGAAAATAATACTTCATGAAACGGGAAACCAAAAAAAAGCAGGAGTGGCAATCCTGTTTGCAGGCAATGTGAATTTCAAACCAAGAATGATCCAAAGAGATAAACAAGGTCACTACATACTAGTTAGGGGAAAACTTCAAGAGGAAGAGATAACGATCTTAAATATATATGCACCAAATTCCAGAGCACCCAGCTATATAAAGCAAATACTAACAGAAATGAAAAATCAAATAAGCAATAATACAATTATAACAGGAGACTTTAACACACCATTGACCCAAAGGGACAGATCAACTTGACAAAAAATCAGCAAAGACATAATAGAACTGAATCACACCTGTGAACAAATGGACTTGATAGACGTATACAGAGTGTTCCATCCCACAACATCAGAATACACCTTCTTCTCAGCAGTACATGGGACATTCTCTAAAATAGACCATATACTAGCCCACAGAACATGTTTAAATAAATGCAAAAGAATTGAAATGGTCCCATGCATGTTATCGGATCATAGTGCTGTGAAACTAGAAATTAATGATAAAAGTAATTGCAAAAAACCTACAAACACATGGAAACTGAATCATACACTCCTGAGCAATCAGTGGGTCACAGAGGAAATTAAAGAAGAAATTAAACAATATTTACAAGTAAATGAAAATACAGACACAGCTTACCGGATTTTGTGGGATGCAATGAAAGCAGTCCTCAGAGGAAAATTTATTGCATTGAATTCCCACATCAGGAAGACAGAACGAACACAAATGAACAACCGGATGCTACAACTCAAACATCTAGAAAAAGAAGAGCAAGCCAAGCCCAAAGCCAAAAGAAGCGAGGAAATTATAAAGATTAGAGCAGAAATTAATGCAATAGAGACTAAGAAAGCAGTACAAAGGATCAATGAATCAAAGAGTTGGTTCTTTGAAAGAATAAATAAAATTGATAAGCCCCTGGCCAACCTTATTAAAAAAAAGGAAAGAAAAAACTCAAATTCATGCAATAAGATATAAAAAAGGAGAATTTACTACACACTCAGTGGAAATACAGAAGATCACCAAAACCTACTTTGAAAACCTCTACTCTCATAGGTTCGATAACACTGAAGAAATAGACAAATTCCTAAATACATATGAACTACCAAAGCTGGATCAGGAAGATGTAAAACTGCTAAATAACCCAATTTCCATTACTGAAATTGAAAATGTAATTAAGTCGTTGCCTACAAAGAACAGTCCAGGCCCAGATGGATTCACTGCAGAATTCTACAAGAAACACAAAGAAGACTTAACTCCAACACTCCTGAAACTCTTCAATGAAATTGAAAGGGAAGCAATTCTTCCTAAATCAATCCTGCAAGCAAATATCACCCTAGTACCAAAACCAGAGAAAGACTCAACTAAAAAAGAGTACTATAGGCCAATCTCCCTGATGAACATAGATGCAAAAATTCTCAATAAAATATTGGCAAACAGGATGCAGCAAATCATCAAGAAGATTATACACCATGACCAAGTAGGGTTCATCCCAGGAATGCAGGGATGGTTCAACATACGCAAAACAATAAATGTAATCCACCATATCAATAGAGCCAAAAGCAAGAACCACAT
>PVJX010031724.1:0-20971 GCA_004027295.1 Dolichotis patagonum
TGTAATTCAGGCTGACCTTGAAGTCACTGTAGCCCAGACTGGCCTCAAATTTACAGTGATCCTCCTGCCTCAGCTTCCAGTGTGCTGGTGTTACAGATGTACACACCACCACACCTGGCTATGTATAGTAGAATTTTTTTAAAAACAGTAATAATTTTCACACAATTGTGAATCAAAAAACTTGTGTTTGTCTTAGAGACCAGAAAATACTAAAGGCAGGAGTAAGAAGAGCACACAGAAATGCTTACCATAATATGAAAATTATTACACTTGTGTTGCGTGCTCTGGCTCTATATTTAGCAATACATTTCTTTCTCCTGCATTCAAGGTTTTTGGCCCTAAGCCAACCTCAGTGGACTCCACAGTAGGTATCTTTCATTGCTGGAGAGTTCAGGAACTCGTATCACATCATTTGCTACCTGTCACTCTTCTGCTTAAAATTTTGTGTCTTGTGGCCCAACATGGTCGATGCTTGTCTTTCCCTTAGCGTTTTTTGTTTGTTTGTTTTCAACTGGAGATTAAACCCAGAACCCTATGCATGCTAGGCAAGCACTCTACCACTGAGCTCCATCTCCAGCCTTATTTTAAATTTTGTTTTGAGGCAGAGTCTCACTGAGTTGCCCAGACTGCCCTTAAATTTCTGAACCTCTTGCCCCAGCCACTCAAGTAACTGGAATTATAGGCACTATGGCCCCCATGCATGGCCATCTCTCTTAATTCCCTCTGCATTTCTGTCAGTCACCTTTATCAGGTCAGGCAACAGTCCTTCCATCTCACAGCCACACCAAGCTCATGATGGTCCCAGGGCTTGTGCTGTTACTTCTCTTTGAACTGTATTTTCTGTTCCTCATCAGGTTTCAACTTAGGAGTCCCCCACTCAGAGATGGCTTCAACCACCCCTTATACTACACTGAGTGTTCTTTTACCATTTTCATGGCACTTACCAATAACAAACTAAGTGGGAAGTAACTTTGTAGCTATTATTTTCTGACTTCTAAGGAAAACATACACATTTTTCACTTTAGAACTGTATGAATTGATTACTATTAGTTTATATCTGCTGCACCCTATAGGTAAAACTCTGGATTGCAAGTGCATGGTCGTGAGTTCGATCTCCGGTATCCCCCCGCCCCACAAAAAAAAAAACCAAAACTCTGGAAAACTTTCCATAGTTGCCAGTACCAAAATGGAGTCATTTATGTCAAAATCCTTTAAGAAATGGTGTCATGAGCCTCTAAAGGGGAGCCCTCGCACACAAAATGTCTATAACATAACTGGGCATAGTGGTTCCTGCCTGTAATCCCCAGTACTTGGGAAGCTGAGGGAGGAGTATCACCATGAGTTCAAGGCCGTCTTGTACCACATAGTGAGACCCTGTCTCAAAAAAAAAGTCTATAACAGGCCTTACAGGAAATTCCAGCATGTAGACTCATAACAGAACTTACCACAGGCAGCACTGATGCATTTTGCACAAGGATGCCTGCTTAGCAATGGCTATCTCCAACAAACTAGCTCCTGCAGCAAGCCCTGGTAACCATTTTTTAAAAAATTATAAAGCAGCTCACAAGGACTTTTCTTTACATGTAAAAGTCTCCCTTTTGCTTTAGCTTTTCAGACATGCCTGTGATCCATCGTAACATGCACATGCTAGATTGTATTCTGCTATTCTTAGAGTGATGGGAAGCTCCTTTGTCTGCTTGTTGGTTATTGTAGCTCCAGGACTATGAACAGTACCTAGTACGTAGGTATCAGTTTTCTGCAAACAAGCTATAGATTTAATGCATTTCCAGTTAAGATTCCAACAAGATATCATATAGAGTTTTTTTTTCAGCGTGAGAGATCAAACCCAAGGACACTGTACTACTGAACTATACCCCCAGTCCTTATTTTTTATTTTGCTAAATTGCTCACATTGGCCTCAAGTTTATGATCCTCCTGCTTAAACCTCCCAAGTTGCTGGCATTACAGAAATGTGCCACTTGTACCTAGTTTATATGGAATTTGAAAAGTGAATCTAGAGCTGGGGATTTAGCTCAGTGGCATAAGCACCTGCCTGGCAAGCGTGAGGTTGTGAGTTCAACCCCTGGTACACAAACAAACAAACAAACAAAACAAAGAAAAGAAAAGTGAATCTAGAATTTCTATGGATGTGCAGGACAAAGCATAATCAAGAAAGTCTTGAAGAATCAAGATACCAATACTTTATTTTATTATAAAATTATGAGTTGAGATGATTGTGTTGGCTCAGAATAGAGAGCTCAGTGAAACAGGTAAGTGTACATAAAAGAAGGCAAAGAGAAGGACTCTGTTGCTGGGATAGTTAGAAAAAAATGAGATCACTATACCTAAAATTGAATTCTGTGGCAGACTCAAGACTTCTATGTAAAAGACAAAACTTCACATATTGTACTTTTTAGAAGGAAATATAAGCCAATGTCTTTATGACCAGAGTAGAGAAGCTTGGGAAATCTTTGGTAAACTCAACCATGTAAAAATTAGGAACTTTTGTTTATTAGCATGCCCTATATAGAAAGTGAAGAGATCCAAGAGTGGTGGTGCCTGCCTGTAATCTCAGAATTCCAGGAGGCTGAGACAGGAGAATATGAGTTCAAGCCTAGCCTGAGCAATTTAATGACTTAAGTGATATCCTGTCTATGAATGAATGAAGATGCAACTCATTTCGAAGTCCTTGGGTTCAATCTCCAACACAAAAAAACAAAAAAGAAGAAAGAAAAGAAAAGGGTAAAGAATGATCATACACTGGGAGAAGGTACTTACAGCATACACTTGTATTCACATGGGTTGGTACCTAGAATAGAGCAGTCCAACAGAGCAATGATGGAAGTGTTGTGTGTTTGTACCATCCAATAGCCATGAGCGACATGTACCTATAAAGCACTTGAAATATGGCTAGGGAGACTGAGGAACTGGATTTTAAACTGGATTTTATTTTTATTTAATGCAACTATGACTAGCTGCAGCCACATTAGCATAGATCTAGAGTATCGAAAGAACATTTAAAAAGTTATATTTTTTCCATCTTTATTTCCAAGTTAGTTAACCAGATTAGTAATCAGGAATATACGAATGGCAACCACGAAAAGGTGCCACTTTGCAACCTCCATGTGGGCAACAATTAAAAATTTAAACAATATCAAGTGTTGGGCAGGATGTGGAGCAACAGGACCTCTCTCCCACTGCTGACCACACAGTAAATTGGTACAACCCTTTTGGAAAACAAATGAACAAGTATGTCTCTAGATCTATCATTATAAGAAACAGCAAAGAACTGTAAATGTGTGCTCTATCAACAGTGAAATGGAGCGCTGTAGAATGTCCGTATATGGAAACGTTATGCAAACACTCATCAACTCTAGCCATACATGTTAACATGGATGGGTCACAAATCTCAGAAGAATGTACATAGTATTAGTTAACTTGTTTAGGGTTCAAAAATAGACACTACTAGGGACTTGACAGGTACCTTAGTGGTCAGAGCATGGGCGTGCACAAGGCCCTGGGCTCAAACAAAACAAAAAAAGACTTAAGTAACACTTAGATCCTTGATATCAGATAAGGCTCCTCATCTTCACTATCCTGCAGATGATGTCTGGTCAACCTAGCCTGTTCATCAAGAATCCTGCTAGGATCTCCCTCACATCAGGTTTCTTAGTAATTTTCCATTCGCTGACTCTTGCCCTGCTTCTTGGTTGTACATTTCCATTTGCCCATGCTATATTTGGAGTTGAGCCCAATCTGCCTCCCTAACTGCAAGACATAGGAATCCCTCTGATACTGATCCTGAAAATAAGTCTTGCTTCCTGTGTTTTAACAAGCGCCTTTGAGCCAGGCATGGTGGCCTGTAGTCCCAGCACTCTGAGAGGCTGAGGCAGAGAGGATAGCAAGTTTTGTCACTGCCTGGGCAATTTAGCAACTTACTAAAACTCAGTCTTAAAAAAGAGACAGGGTTGTAGCTCGTATGAAAGCCTTAGGTTCAATCTCCAGTATTGCAAAAACAAACAAACAAACAAAAACACCAGAACGTTTGAATTTTTTTGTAAAGAGCGTCAGCTAGCTTGCCCTGTGTCTGTCTGTGGTTGTGTCTGACTTCTCTTCCTGTCACGAAGGTTAGTGGTTTCCCTGCAGATGCTCAGATGATAGCGTTTACCACAGGCAGCTCGATAGGAAGGATGTAAGTAGTGGGGTTGATATGATAAAGGAAGGAGTAAGGCCTCTTTTAGAAGCTGAGAGATTCACGTGTTGTGACTGTGAGAGGATGGACCACTCCTACCTCTGCCAGTCTTTTTTCCCCTTGCAAGCATGTATGTGTGTATGTGTGTTAGGGTACCTCCCTCTTAAGGTACAAAATGGCACTTACAGCATCAGCTGTGCCTGTCCTGTCTGTACGAAAAGGGCTCCTGCCCCCAAGCGGCCCTTACAAATTCTGTGTGCTCTCAGCGGCCAAACCACAGTCCTGTCTGGAGGGAGCCTGAGATCAAAACACTCATCTCAAACATGGCCAGATCACATCTGAAAACCACATTTGCTCATGAGAACTCCATTACTTAACTCTCTTATGATTCTATATTGCTATCAGTCCTGTTGTCCAAAATAGGAATTTGCAGAGCAGTGCTTTAAGCAGATCAACACTCCATCCTGTGTTCAGATGCCATTTTCATAAAAATCCTATACAGATTGGCCAGGGCTTTTTCTTTTATTCCTTCAAAGTTGAGTGTTGCATTATTTCTCCTTTTGTGAGTACATCACATAATGGGACTGTTTCTCATATCTTGAGTCACCAGAAACCACCTCCTGTTGGATGTATTTTGGTTTGATTCGTTTTTTTGAGACAGAGCCCTCACTCTGAGGCTGTTCAGGCTAGCCTCACACTCATGGCACTTCTCCTGACTCAGCCTCTCAAGTGCTGATGTTACAGGTGTGTGCCGCCACACCCAGCCACCATATTGGTTTTAGGACCCTAAACTAGAATCAAGAATGAACCCAGGAGCTGCGGTGTGTCCTGTAATCCCAGCATTCTCACAAGTCTGAGCCATCCTAGGTGGTTGGTTTAACAATTTAGTGAAATCTTGTCTCAACAAAATAAAACAAAACAAAACAACATAGCACAAAAACAGCAGCTGGGTGTGGTGATGCATATCTGTAACTCCAGAACTGGGGAGGCTGAGGCAGAAGGGTTGCTGTACAAAGTGAGTTCAAGTCCAGTCTGAACTACATAGTGAAACCCTGAGTCAGAAAGACAAAGCAAGGACTGGGGATGGGGATATAGCTCAGCAGGCGCAGTGCCTGCCTGGCAAGTATGAGGCCCTGAATTTGATTCCCGGAACAACAACAACAAAAACAGCAAAAACATAAAACACTCAAGTTTTTTTAAAAAATGTAAAATATAGCATAAAGTTTACCATTTAAGTGTGCATTTCAGTAGCATTAAATATGTTCACAGTTTGTGCAACCATCCTCACCATTGAGCTCCAAAATTTTTTTTGTCTTCTCCAACTGCAAATCTGTACCCATTCGTGTTTTGGAGTTTTTTTGGCTTCCTTCCTTTTCTTTCCTCTTCTTCTACCTTTTTTTTTTTTTTGCCCAGTGCTAGGGATTGAACCCATAGCAACATAGCAACATGGAAGTTAACCTATTAGACATTAAAATTGCCCCCTCCCCAGCTCCTGGCAACTGTTAATTTACTTCTGTCTCTATGAATTTCACTACTCTGGGTACAAAAATGTCCACTTTTCATTTGTATGAGGGCTTTTTGTACTGTGAATGTGTTATTATATATCTGCAGAGTGTAAATTATGACTTCTTTTTTTTTTTTGTTTTTGTTTTTTGTGGTACTGGGGATCGAACTCACGACCTCACGCTTGCCAGGCAGGCGCTTAAGCCACTGAGCTAAATCCCCAGCCCTTATTTTTTTAACTTGTGCTATAAAACCCTGGAAGAATTTTTTTTCATAGAATGATTTATTATTATAATTTTTTTGAGACAGGGTTTCACTATGCAGTTCAGGCTGCCCTTGGACTCACTTTTAGCCTACACTGGCCTTGAACTCACAGCAACTCTTGCCTCAGCCACCTGAGTGCTGGGATTACAGGTGTGCACCACCACACCTGGTTTTTATGGTTTTCTCAGGCTGTCCTTGAACTTGTGTTCTTTCTGCCTCAGCCCCAAGTAGCTGGGATTTGCAGGTGTGTGTTACTGTGTACCACACTGACTTGAAAACTCACTTTCCCTGTCTCTGTCTTTCTCATTGTTTCTTTCTTTTGTGGTAGAGGACCTTCCTTCCCACTGAGCTATACATCCCAAGCCCTTTTTTATTTTCTTATTTTGAGACAGGGTCTGTTACCCAGGTTTGGCTCAAACTTGGCCATCCTCCTGTCTAAGTGTGCTGGAATTAGATTCATGCCAAGCAGAATGTGCTGTCATTTCTAGTTGCTCATGACAGACTGGTTAGGTTTTCCATTGTCTATATAAGACAGTTTAATGCAGAAAACAATCTATGCTAAGTAGAAGTATGATTTAGCAAGTCATATCAAAACCTACCCAAACTTATGAATGTATTAAAAAGGTACCATATCGAGACATGATGCCAGTATTTTCCAGCTGAGCACTCAAGGAAATCAGTAAGTTCCTGTAACTAGCCTTTAAATTCATTCTTTTTCTGTGATAATGTTTTTCAGTTTCTTTCTTTCCGTGTGTGTGTGTGTGTGTGTGTGTGTGTGTGTCTTTTTGAAACAGGGTCTTGCTATGCAGTTTAGGCTGACCTTGAGCTCACTTTGCAGCCCAGGCTGGTCTCGAACTTGGAACAATTCCCTTGCCTCAGCCTCCCAAGTGCTAGGATTACAGATGCGTGCCACTATGCCCGGCTTGTTTTCTAATTTTTAATGTATAAAGTGTACAGTACACCTGTTATCTCAGCACTTGGGAGGCTGAGGCAGGAGGATGGCTGGGAGTTTGAGGTCAATTTGGGCTACACAGTGTTCAAGGCCAGCCTGAACTATACAACATCTCAAAAACCAGAAAAAATGCATGTTTTATGTTTTCATTGTTGAGAAGCTTGGCAGGTATCTTAGTAACACTCAGGAGTAATTTAAAAATAATAATCATATTCAGAAAAAATTGTGAATTCCATGGATAAAGAAATGTACAAATTTTCATATTGAAGGAAAAGACCTTCTTTTGGCAGTGCTTGGGGTTGAACTAGGCTAGGGCACACAATAGCCAGGTATTCTACCACTGAGCTACAGCCCCAGCTCTGAGACTTTTTTATGTTTTTTGAGACAGGGTGTCGTCGTTTTGTAGTTCAAGCTGGCCTTGAAGGAGGCCAGGCTGTCCTCAAACTCACAGCAATCCTGACTCAGCCTCCACGTGCTGGGACTATATGCATGTGCCACCATGCCCAGATTTTTATTTTTTGGATGTGGGGGGGGTGCTTTTTGAGACAGAGTCTTGCTCTGTACTTTATGTTGACCTTGAACTTACTATGTATCCCAGGCTGGCCTTGGACTTTTAGCCAGCCTCCCAAGTGCTGGAATTATAGGTACCATGCCCAGCTTGCTCTGAGAATTTTTTTTTAAAGGAAAGCAAATCAATTGGAATTTTCAGTTGTTGCACTGAAGACTGGAAGAGAGTATACTGATATTTACAAACTGAAGAGAGAAACTGAGAGTCCAGAATTCTATTCCCAGACAAAATATCATTCATGTTTTGGGGGTAAAGAAAGACAATTTTAGATATCAAGCACTCAGAATATCATCAGTGCCTCATAGGTGAAGAAAATTCTCAACATGTTTTTTTGTTGTTGTTGTTGTTGTTTTTTTTTTGGTACTGGGAATCAAACTCACAACCTCGCACTTGCTAGGAAGGTGCTGTGCTGCTGAGCTATATCCCCATCCTAATCCATTGGTAATCACATTAGAAAAATGATCTCAGTATGGGTAGATGATAAGTACAGCACTTGTGAACAATTAATCTTAAAATAGATATGGATAGTTTATACTCACCCAGCAAACATTTTAGCCAGCCTAAGCCCTAACCATAGTGGACAGAAAAAAACAAAATTCATCAGCAACTCTTGGAACCGACAGTACATTATACTACTAATGAGATCAGAAAACCATAGTTTAAGCTGTAATCTTACACCTGTAATCTTGGTGCTAAGGAGGCTGAGGCAATTTAGTGAAACAAAATAAAACTAATAAAGGGCTAGGGATATAGCTCAGTGCTCTAAATTAAATTCTCAATATCAAAATAATCTAACATATCAAAAAGGAAGTCCAAATTATTAGAGTCAGTAATTGCATTTGGCAAGATGGATGTATGAGTATAGCAGCTCAATATATAATAAACAAACAAGCAAAAAACCAATTGATTTTTATTTACTGTCAGTAAGCAACTGGAAAATGACATTTAAAATACAATTTATAATAGTAAAACATCAAGGGGTTTAGCTCAGTGGCTTAAGTGTCTGCTTGGCAAATTCGAGGTCGTGAGTTCAATCCCCAGCACCAAAAAAAAAAAAAAAAGTAAAACATCAAGCCATGCATGGTGGCAATGTTTGTAATATGAACACTCTGGGAGGTTGAAACAGGAAGATTTCACATTTGAGCTCAGCCTAGGCAATTTAATGATTTGGCAAGACTCTGTCTCTAGATGGATAGATATATGATAGTTTGATAGGTAGATAAATGGTTGGGATGTAGCTCAATGTGAAGGCTCTTTAAAGGGGAAGGTGATGGCCGGGCATGGTGACACATGCCTGTAATCCCAGCACTCTGGAGGCTGAGGCAAGAGGATCGTCACAAGTTCAAGACAAGCCTGGGCTACAAAGTGAGCTCAAGGCCAGCCTGAACTGCATAGTGCGACTGTCTCGAAAAAGAAGTTGTGTGCTTGGAACAGTCCAACATGAAGAATGAAGTTGATTGAATCAAGGAGTCACTAAAATAAGATTAAAAATGGAAATTAAAGGAATGAAGTTGTGATTACTAAAGAAAATGTGGGATTTTTTATAGAAGTATGGTTAATGACATAGCATGTCACAGAAGGCTTTTTAGGTAGAAATTAGCTGACTTTATATGGAAATGCCCAAAACTTGGAAGGACCAAGATAATCTTGAAGAACAACAAAGCTGGAGGACTTTGCCTGACTTCAGAACTAAGGAATTAAGTGAGCTAAGTACTACAGTTAAAATAGTGATAGGGAAACAGGATAGAGGGTTGAAACACAGACCCATATGTAATGAATAACTTGGATTTGTATTTTTAATGGTACTGAGGATTCAATCCAGGGCTTTCTTACAGTATGTTATACTATATGTTGTGTCTCCAGACCTTTTTCTTTTTTACTTCAAGAAAGGATCTAAGTTGACCAGGCAGGACTTGAATTTGTAATCCTCTTGCCTCAGCCTCCCAGCATGCTCAGCTCATAGGTATGCACCACATTCCTGGCTTATCACAGACTTTTGTTTTTGAGACAGGGTCTCACTATGTAATTCAAGCTGTCCTTGAACTCACTTTGTAGCCCAGGCTGGCCTTAAATTCATGGTGACCCTCTTGCCTGAGTTTCTGAGGCGCTGGATTACTGGTGTGCTCCATCATGCCCACCCAACCTTGATCACATGATATTTGACAAAGGTCAAAAATACAGTTTAGTAGGACAAAAGTAAATGGAGATGAAGCAACTGGATACCGATATGGGGGAAAAATGAACCTGGACTCTACCTCACACAGTATGCAAAAACTAATTTGATCCCAGCACTCAGGAGGCTGAAGCTGGAGGGTTGCTGTGAATTCAAGGCCAGCCTGGGCTACAGAGTAAGTTTAAGGCCAGCCTGAACTGCATAGTGAAACCTTGTCTCAAAAAGACAAAACAACAACAACAAAAACCTAATTTGAGATGGATGGTGGATCTAAATATGAGAATTAAAACTATAAAATATCTGAAACAAAATACAGAAGAAAAATGTTATGACCTTTGGCATAGGCAAGGATTTTTTCAGTGTGATATTACAAACATCATAAAATAATCACCAGTTGAATTTCATCAAAGTAAAAAAATTTCCATTCATCAAAAGACAGTATGAAAAAAAAGAAAGCTGCCCCCAGGAGAATATATTTTCGATAGATAAATCTATCAAAGAACTAGTTTCCAGACATAAAGAAATCCTACATCAAACAACCCAATTTATAAAGTGGACTAACTTCTAGAGGAGTTCTTGTAAATAAAAACCTCATAAAAGAAATCCAAATGATTCGTAAGCACACAAAAGGTGCTCAGCTTTACCACAGGGCAAAGAAATGCAAACATAGGATCCAGAAATTCATATATATATATATATATATATATATATATGAAAAATGAGTCCACAAAACTTACAAATGTCAGTGTAAAGAGCAGCTTTACTCACAATTTGCACAAATTGAAAAAAAAACAAATATACATTAATAGAATAAATGACTTATTTACAAATCAAATATTAAACATCAATAAAAATGTATATATAAAATGCATGATTTTCAAAAACATGGAGTGAAAGTTGTTAGACATAACAGTGTACATGCTGGGGCCAGGGATATAGCTCAGCAGTATAAGCACCTTCCTAGCGAGCACAAGGTTCTGAGTTTGATTCCTGGAACAACAACAACAAACAATGTATATGCTTTTTGGAAATGATATTCAAAATGGGCAAAACTATTTTGTAGTGATAAAAGTCAAAACAGGGGTCACCTCCGTGGTGGTGTGCTGGAAAAGCTATCTGGATTGGTGATGGTTATATAAGCTGTACATTGAAGCTATGTAGACTCTGTAATCGTGGTGGTGCAGGCCTGTAAACTCAGCACCCTACAAGGTTCAGGCAGGAAGATTAGAAGTTTGAGCCCAGCCTGGACAATTTAGCAAGACCATGTACACACACACGTGCATACACACATTTTTTGCTGTATGCAAGTTATAACTCTAGTAAAGAAAATGGCAAAAAAATATTGAGAGAAAACCCAAGTGGGTACAGTAAAAGCTATACTCAGAAGAAAAACTATAGTCATTAATATTTTCATTATTACAAAGACTAAAAGTAAATGTAGTATAAATAGGCTACTTAAGATGACAATAGAATAAAGATGAAATCAAAGATGTAGAAAGCAAACGCTATTTCTTTGAAAATATGAATACAACAGAGCAACAAATAGGTTTAGAGAATATATAGGTTTCCTCAATAGTTCTCAAGATTTTTTTGTCGTTAAACTTTTCTGAAATCATGTTAACAGAAGTAGATGCGAGGTTCATCCATTTATTAAGGGTAAATACAACATCAGGATCCTCCAGACACAGTTCTCTAAGGCCGCAGGGAAAAATAAGTTTACGAACTGGCGGTTATTTATCCAGTAAGCAGCAGCTGCCAGGCCGTTTACCTCCGTTCGTACACAGTGTCGTCATCTCGGAGATGCAGTTGCCTGGGGTTGGCGGCTGGGATGTAGCGCCTGACACAGGCTCCCCAAGTAAAGAAGGTACAATTTAGAAGCTCTCTGGGTAAAGGAGTTGGAAACCCTTCACAGATCAAATGGGTTCGGGGTCCCTGTGCGCTGAGACCTTCCAGTCGCAGCGCGGCAGGTGCGGGACCTGGTCGGGTCTCTCCTGCGGGGGGAAGCCGGGTGAAGGGCAGGACCTACCGAGCCCTGCACAGCGTTGCTTGGGCCCGCAGGTGGCGAGCGGTGCGCGCGCGCACGCGCGCAACGGGGACTTCAAGGGGCGCGCGCGAGCCGAGCGGGGGCGCGCGGCGCTACCAGGCCTGCGCGCCAGGTTGCGGGAGCCATGCGGCGGGCTAGGAGCGTAGCGGCCAGTAAGCCGCGCGGGCAGAAGTGGTCGGGTGCCTCCAGTTCTCCAGTGGCGGCCTCCTCGGCTTCCCGCGACACCCGCGCCCGGCGCTCCGCGACCAAGGCCGGGGGCAGGAGCCAGGCGGCGAGCAGGCAGCCGTCGGCGAAGAGGCGGCCAAAGCCGTCGCCCCCGCGGGCCCAGGAGGCGGGCGTTGAGGAGCCGCCACCGGCGGAGTTGGCACTGCTCCCGCCGCTGCCGCCGCCGACCCCAGCGACCCCGACGTCCTCGGTGTCCACGCTGGACCTAGGCGCGCAGCGGGAGCGCTGGGAGGCTTTTCAGAAGCGGCAGAGGCTCAGCTTCGAGGGCGCCGCCAAGCTCCTGCTGGACACCTTGTGAGTTCGGCCGCGCCGGGCCGGACCGGGCACGCCGTCCCCGCGTCCCTGCCGGCGTGCGGGCTGCGGGCTCCTCCGGGCCCCACGCCTGCCACGTAACCGTGCGGACACGGCTCCGCTTGGCCCCTGGTTTAGTCCTAATTCCGAGGGCGGCCAGGGGAGTTGGGGAGGGCGCGGGGGTCCTTCACTCGTGAAAAGGGCGCGGATCCCACGGTTTCCGTCGTACTCGAATCCCTTCTCTGTCTTTCTGTCTCTTTTTCTCTCTTTTTCGCTCTCTTTCTTTGTCGTTGCACTTACGGTTTTTGGGACGGGAAAGGTTAGAGCCTTGCAGAGAAGCAAAGTCCCGTTATTGTTCCTGGCAGGCCGGGAGGAGGGGCAGGCGCTATTGATCTGGGAGAGAAGCGCGCGCAAAGAGAGGCTGGTCCCCATGCGAGGTCGAAGCTTTGTGTTCTCCACGACTGGGGCCCCGGGTGGCTCGCTCCCTTTTCCACTTCACCGTTTCTGCTTTCAAAGGGAATACACTTCTGGCCTCTTAGAATGCCTAGCATCCCACAGGTCCATGGTTTTGTAAAAAAAAAAACCTATTAAATAGTCTGGCAAGGGCTGCCTTCACTTCTTCAAATGTGATGTGGATTCCTGGCCCGTAGAACTACGGAGGGGAAATATTTTTATACCCTAATAACATATTTCAGTGTTAGTTTTATGAATTGAAAAGAACGGTCAAAACACGAGGGAGAAAAAAATTAAGACAAGAATAACCTAAGAATTGCATAACAACTTGAGAATTATAAAAACAAAAATAAAAAATTGATGCTTTGTCCTCGTTCAAGAAGACATTCTCTTAGTTTGGATGCGTCTTCTCAGAGGTGGAATATTTACTTGGTTTTCTGTATACTTCGCTTTGTTACATCATCTCTGAATATAAACTGAACATTAAAAATGCTCACCCATCAGACAACTTTTTGAGCACCTGCGGTGTGCCAGCTACTGCTAGTACAGTATAAAGGATGTAAAGCTATTTATAAATGTAAAACTGAAATTTGAGGTAATTTTCTTGTTCTAAAACAAAATGGCTCAGAAAAAGATACTGAAGTGTTGACATAACAAAATGGCTCAGAAAAAGATACTGAAGTGTTGACATAAGATGTGATGTTTTTCTCCATCAGATTGGCATGAATATATGCTAAAGTAACGTCTGTGCAAAAAGCGTGTATAACATTCTAATTTCTTGTTAAAATGTTGTGTAAATTGGGCTTGGTGGTACATTCCTGTAATCCTCGCACTTGGGAGGTTGGGGCAAGAAGAGTGCTATGAGTTGGAGACCAGCCTGGACTACATAAACGAGTTCAAGCCTGTACTGCATAGTGACACGCTGTCTCCAAAACAAGACAGAATTGTATAGAACCTGGCATGGTGGCCCACACCTGTAATTCCAGCACCTGTAATTGGGAGGCAGAGGCAGGAGGATTGCTGGGAGTTTGAGGCTAGCCTAAATTACATAGTGAGACCCTATGTCAAAACAAAAACAAACCAAAAATATGTATAGAAAAACTTAGGAAGAATATACAGCAAATATCAAATCCTTCTTGTAAAGATTACAGAAAGCTATCCCTTTGAATATTACCAAATATGTTAATGTTAGGATGTTTCACAATAAGCATTATTTGTATAGGCAAATAAAAATTGAATACAACATTAACTCGTCAAGAAATAACATTTAGTCTTAATCAAATATATGCAAATTAAAGCTTCAGAGAACTATTTTTCTTATTGTTCAAAGGGTATGAAGTGTTTTCTCATTCATTATTGGTACAAATATTCAGTTATTTGGAGAGCAATTTGATGATATTAATCAGATTTTGATGTTCAGTTATGGGCCTGGGTTACACATGTTTTAAAAAGCTCAAAGTTATATTTAATATTTATATACAGTTACATACAAAAATCATGTACTGGAGGAGAAAGCAAAACGATGAGAGCCTTTGAAACTGTCTCAGAAGGCTTTTCTGAGCCACCTTGTTACTTTTTCATAACAGGTTCTATCACCTTTATCACAATCATTAAAAATTATTTGGGTAGTTTATTTGATAGCCACTTAAGGTCTGTAAAGGCAGCAATCATGTCTGCTGTATCTTATATACCATATTCTATTTGGTGCTTAGCTTACAGTTATTTACAATGCATTTGACATACAAGTATGGAGATGAGATTGGGATCCCCTTCTTCTCTACATTTTAGAAATTCTGGGAATGTTTTGTTTGAAAATTTAAGAAATGAGCCCAAAGAGAACTCATAGACAAAGACAGCACTGAATCAATTCTTTTATAAGAGAACTGTGACTCCTTAAAAACAAATGCATTTGGTTACCCTATAGAAAAGACTTTTGTCCTGTCTTGCCTTTCCAATGGCAAAGTGAATACAGCAGCCACGCCCGAGGCATCTTCCTAACTCTTCAGAAGTTCTTACTGTTCTGATTTCATCTCACTTAGTGAATACCAGGGCCTGGTGAAGCACACAGGAGGCTGCCACTGTGGAGCAGTTCGTTTTGAAGTTTGGGCCTCAGCAGACTTACACATCTTTGACTGCAAGTGAGTATTTTCTTCTCCTAAATCATCTTAAAAGAATTGAAGAATTAAAACTCAGTGCTTCAAAATAACCTGGGGAGTTGAGATATGGACGAGACAACGTTGTCTGTGAGTTGATAATTGTTGAAGTCAGGTAGTAGATAAATAAGGGATCATTGTTCGTTCTTACTGTGTATGGCTTGAAATTTATAATAACATTTTTGAAAGTCAGATGAAGCTACAAATAGCCTTCCATGTGTGTGTATGTGTGTGTTCTAGTGCTGATATCTATGCACACATGTTCCACAGAGCAGAGCCAGTGACAGAGCAGGCTCCTCCGGGTCTGACTGTCAGAACTGAACCCATAGATGCTTGGTGGGTAGTTAGCTCAGGAGGAGTTGGACTGGGAACTGAGTAGGAAGCCTTGGGCAGGACTTTTATAGGAGTCCAGATGGGAAAGAGACGGTGATAAATTAGTGGAGGGTGGGTCTGCCTGGAGGCGCCTTGGACATGGCCTTCTTTCTCTGTTCTTGGCATGAGCAGGTGGTGCCACCAGGATCTGTGGAAGACCTGCTTCTTAGTATTTTCCCTGGCATTGTCAAAGGGCAGGAACAACAGGCTCTGAGTTCTGGACCAGCAGTTGGCATGTACCAAATTATTTAACAGTGTCTAGACCTTTCTGCCTGTTAAGTGGTACCTGAATTGTATATGAATAATAAATAAATACAAATGGAGGATCGACCCAACTAATAACAGTAGAATCCACATCTAAAAAGAAGCACTACAGCATAATTTGTTAAAAGATTCTATACTACAAATTTATTTATTTATTTATTTATTTTTGTACTGGGGATTGAACTCACGACCTCACACTTGCCAGGCAGACACTTAGGCCACTGAGCTAAATGCCCAGCCTGTACAAATTTTTTTAAAAAGTGGGTTGAAGGGGGGACCTCAGTAGTAGATGACATGCTTCGTATTGTGAGGCCCTGGTACTTGAACACACACAAAGATGTGGATTGGAAAGAGCAGATTATAACTTAATGTCTAGTGTGGTATTTCTGGGGATCTATCTTACTTGGAGCTAGATTATCTGTTATGTGGAGATGGAGAGAAAGGGAAACAAGCTGCCTTAGCCATTTTTGGTGTCAATGGCTGCAGCATAGATTGCAGCAATGTCTGAAGTTTTGTTTTCTAAGTGCCTGAAATCCAGTGTTTGGGTTCACTGTAACAAACTAGAGGGTGGGCAGTGAAACAAGGTTCTGTTAGTCCTGGATATTTGAGTGGGGGCATGGCTTCAATTTATGCTTCTGGGACCTGCATCTTCTTCCCATAAGAACGGAGGCGCCAGGGAACCAGTCCCTCTGCCTCAGCACCTTCTTTCTTGGAAGGTGCAGAAAGAGGTGCTCCCTTTGAGGTCAGCGGGGTCTCTAAACACAACAGGTCAGTCCCCCTGAGCACCCAGAGGATGCAGATGGCTGTTCACAGTGTGGAATTTGCTCTGTCTTTCTGTAGCTGCAGCATTTGCAAGAAGAAGCAGAATAAGCACTTCATTGTTCCAGCTTCTCGCTTCAAGCTCCTGAAGGTTAGTGCTTAAGTGCAGGATCAGGAGTGCATGTGTGAGGCCTTCCAGCCTGTCCTCTGCAGGGTATGGGGGCAGAGAGCACGGTTGGTTTCTCTTTTAATCCTGTTTTCGTGTTTACTTTTAAAAGGTTGTTATTTTTTCCTCTTTATTTCTGAAGGCATGTTTGATCTTACGGAAATATTTTCAAATTCCAAGAATCAAAAAAATAAATTAATAAAATTAACCAAGGTAACTACTGTTAATATTTTGGTGTATGTCCTTGTGTGTGTTATTTTCTATGTAAATGTGTGTATATGTATGTGTGTGTGTGTGTGTATATATATACATATATACACATATATATATATGTATATAGTCATGTTTTTATCAAAGTAGTTTTACTGTTCTTTCAGAGTGTACCTTTTGTCATTTCCCAGTGAACTATCGCTTAATTTTTTTCTTCTTATTTTTCTCTATTTTCTTTCTTTTTTCTTTGTAGCACTTGGGATTAAACCTTAGACTTCGCACTGAGCTTGATCTCCAGCCCTTTGCAAAGTTTTGAGACTAGGTTGCACAGAGTTGCCCAAGCTGATTGAATTTACAAACCTGCCTCAGCCCTTCAAAGTGTTGGGGTTATAGGTGTGTGCCACCATGACCAGCTTATATTTTTAACTTTTTCAGCTTATAATTGTTTGGGGGAATTTTTTTGTACTTGGTACAGAAATTGCAATAGGTAAGAAAATATATGAATACTTGGTGAAAAGTCCTCCTGTTGCTGTCCTGTGAGCCCCAATCTCCTGCTCCCCAGTGGACATTTCTCTGGTCAAAATTTCATCTCCTCTGTATTTGTAGCATTGAACTTGCAGCCTTAGTCTAGTTTTTGCCCAATTATGAACATTATTGTAATGAATTTCCCTGTTCATAAATTGTTGATAATTTGGAAAACCTTTTTCAAGATTAGTTCTCTTAAAAGTAAAATGTCTAGGCTGGGGATTTAGCTCAGCGGCATAAGAACCTGCCTTGCAATCGCACGGTTGTGAGTTCGATCCCTGGTACCGATAAAAAATAAATAAATAAAATAAAATAAAATGTCTAGGTCAGAAACTACAAACTTTTTAAAAAGACTTTTAGAACATTCTAGATAGTGTGGAGTAAGAGGTGGCTTCAATTCTGTCCTTGATTCCTGCCTTCTGATCACAGGTCTCACAGATCTCTGCCTGGGCTACGAGTTTTTGTATAATTATCTGTGTCTTACTAGACTCTGAGTGTGTTTTCCTCATTGCTGGGACAAAATACCTGACATCCACAAACTATTTTAGCTCATATTTTGGTCTGTAGTTAGCTGGTTCCAAGGCCGGGTGGCATGGCAGAAAGGCATGGTAGAGGAAAACAATGTGGTGGGGGAGGCAGAGAGAATACAAGGAGTAGCCAGGGAGGGAAATATGCCATATCTCGGTGAAAATTAAGACCCAACTGGTAAATAAGCCCCAGCATGATTTTTCAGAATGTTTGTAATATAAGCCCTACCCCCAAAATAAGCTGCAGTTAAGATTGTCAGCCAGATAGGCATGCAGAAATGTGTCTGTTGTAGCACATGATAGATATATCGAGTTATAAAATATAAATAATATTCACAATATTTAAAATACTTGCTAGTATAAATTATAATTAAGGATTTGTAAATACCCATGTAGGCGCCTTTGGACGAGAGCTAAACACCTGTGAAAACAGACAAACTTGAGACTTATTATCAAATGACTGGTCAGAGTACAGACACAGTGCATGAATAACATGCCCACTTGATAGCAAAAAGACATAGCAATATGAACCTTCATAAATCAACATGTCATGCTAAGCCAGGTGTGGTGCACAGCTGTAATCCCAGCACTCAGGAGGCTGAGGCAAGAAGATTGCCACAAGTTTGAGGCCAGCCTGAGCTACTTAGTAAGTTCAGAGCTAGCCTGAACTACATAGCAGGCCCTGTCTCAAAAAAACAGAAAAACCCTCTTGTGTTGTAATGATGTACTATGAGCAGGCTCTACAGACAAGAAGTGCTCATTTAAGGAGAGTTCTGTTGTTGGACATGAGAGATTGGGCCCAATGGTTCTACAAGAAATGGAGTTGCAAGAAATTTGGCCTGGAATTTAAGGTTTGGAGAGTTATGACAATGTTCTGGAAGCTGATAACATGACTACATTACTTGTAGATTTTTATACATAAATAAATGAACAAATGTAGATTGTTGTACATGAAAAAATAACCTCTGAAAATAAGCCCTATTGCATGTTTTAGAGCAAAAATAAATATGAGACTCAGTTTTCTAGGAAATACAGTGCTCTTCAGGCCACATCCCTGTGAGCACCTTTTCTTGCCAGGCACTTCCTAACCACAGTTAACTATAGGCTCAGTAGTGGACTAATGACCGAGGAGTAGAGTGAGTATCTGCCTCCATGGTCCAAGTCACCTTCCAAAAGCTGCAGGTCTGAAGCTTTGGGGGGACATGTGGATGTAAACCATAACAGTGTTTCCAAGGCAAGTACCAGTTGTTTGACTGCTGACCTAATTTCTGGCCTAGTAGGGCCCTGCAGCGACTGAGTAACTGGGCTCAGTGAGTTCCTGGGAGGAATGTCTGACCAAGGGGATGACTAGGAGTCCTGGTCTTTTCTGAGTTAGTAGGATTTAGTCCCAGATGTGCCAGGCTAGTTTATTTCTTTTTCTTTTCTCTTTTTTTCTTCTCTCTTCTCCCCCTTCCATCTCCCCCAACCCTTCCTCTCTCTCATGGGAATTTCACTATGTTGATCAGGCTGGCCTTAAACTCCTGCCAGACTCAGGCACTCTTTCTGCCTCAGTATACCACTTCATTCTTCCAAGTATCTGGGATCGCAGGCTGTTCCACGGTGTCCAGTTTTATCTCCTTTTCTTTGCTTGCTGTTGACCCTTGAACACCTTATCTGGTAAGGGTGTGTGGTGGTGGGAGGTGTGCCATTCCCCTGTCCTTTGTTTTTCCTGTAAGCCCAGAAAAATACCAGTGTGTGTCTTCCACTGCCTGCTGGAGGCTATAGTCCTCCCTTGGCTTTGTATCCAAGCGCTGCTGGTGACAGGTGGCTCCTGAAAGCACTACCAGGTGAAGCCCTGGGCCTGTGGGTCAGGATTTGCTGCTCAATTTTCTTCCTCCTTGGCTCTGCTTGTTCACATGTCTTCCTGGTACTCTGGGACACTGGTTTGGTTTTTGTTTTTGGTCCCACCCCATTGGAGGAACAATTTTCTCTTTCTATGTCTCAAATACAAAACATATCAATTCAAGTATTTACACTGCACCTACTGTGTGCCAGGCAGTGTTCCACCAAGCACAACAGTTAACATGACGGACAAGATCCTTGTTCTTGTTGAATTTGCATTCTGTAGATGGGGAGGGAAATTAGAAGTCTAACAGTGTAAGTGGTGTGTAGAGAGTAAAGGTGGAGTGTCGTGACTGAGAATGACAGGGTGGGTCTTTAGATTGATTAGGTAAGGTCTCTGTGGTGGGCAGGTCAGAATGATGATGGAGCTGGGGTGGTGGGCAGCATGTGGCCTAGACAAAGAGGATGGTTAGTGCCAAGGGCTTGTGGGGCACGGCATATCCGGGGGCTAAAGACTGGCCCTTGTGTCTGGTAGGTGGTAATCAGTGGGACAGGACTGGGAAAAGTGTGCTGAGACAGGATTGGAGAGATACTCAGGACCTGATAAACAGGTAGTTTTATGCTTCATAGTACAAAACTGGAGGATTAAGCAGTGCAGTGATAAGACCTGAAACAGTGTTTTCAAGCTTTCTTGGGCTGCAGCGGGGAGAGTGGGTTATAAAGAGGGGAGTGTGGAGGGAGGGAAGCAAGAGATTGTTGGGTGGGACAGGAGAGAGAGATCTGCAGAGTAGTCATGCTTGGAAGAAAAATCAATACCTGGAGATGTGTCCCAGCACAGTGGTTCTCAGGCTTTGGTGTGCACACAAGCACCTGCAGGACACATTAACCTGGCCAAGGGCCCTTCCTGATTCTGTATGTCTAGGAGCTGAGGATGGCCTCAGGAATCCACCAGCCTTGCAAGTCCCCAGGTGATACTAGTGATGCTGGTCTAGGGGCCACACTTGAAGAACCACTGTGAAAGAACTATGAAAGCATTGGATGTGAAGATGAGGAAGAAAGAGGAGTTGGAATTATATCCAAAATTGTAGCCCTGAGCACCTAGTCACGTAGAGATGCCGAGTCCTGCAGGTGTAGATGCTGGGCTACTGGAATCAGGAGTTCTGCTTTCAACAGGAGATTTTCCTTTTGGGTATTAATATAGGTATTGGAAGAAGGCAACCAGAGATACAAGCCTGGAGTACTGAGAGGTCAGAGTTGGAGCTACCAACCTGAGAGCTGTTGGAACGTTCATGTTTCCTGGGATAAGGAGTGTGTGAAGTCAGCTGGGAAGATGTAGCAAGATCAGGGAGAGGGCTGAGAACACCCCTGGATCCTGCTAACATTTATAGAGCTGTAGAGAAGGAAAAAAGCGCGCAGAGGGGCTTGAGAAGGATGGCCAGTGGAGAAGGAGAACAAGCAAGAATGCAGTGTCCTCAGAAGCAAATATTTTAAAATGGAAGGACTGTTGAC